>CAUYPK010068912.1:0-31191 GCA_963574355.1 Loris lydekkerianus
CCTTTGTTTGTTCCCCCCCCCCCCCCCCCCTTAGGCAGAGTCTCACTTTTTTGCCCTCAGTAGAGTGCCATGGCGTTATAGCTCACAGCAACCTTAGACTCTTGGGCTCAAGCCATCCTCTTGCCTCAACCTCTAGAGTAGCTGATACTATAGGCACCTGCCACTACACCCGGCTAGTTTTTCTATTATTAGTAGAGGTAGGGTCCCACTCTTGCTCAGGCTGGTCTCGAACTCCTGAGCTCAAGCAGTCCACCTGCTTCAGCCTCTCACAGTGCTGGGATTACAAGTATGAGCCGCCACCATGCCCGGCCTAGGAAGAAGCATTATTGAAGAGATCTGAAAGTAGCAGGCAGAAAGATAGGAGGCGCAGAAAAGCAGAAAGCAAGATGAAAAATATTTAAATAGAAGGTGGAGATGGTGCCTAGTATTACAGGCTGGGAGAATGCAGGAGAACTCAAGTCGATTGAGAAGTTAGCAGAGGCCCTTAGGCCTGGCCAGGAGAAGAGCTTTGGAGACTTTCAAAAGCAGTTTTGGTAAATGCAAATGAGGCAAAAGCTAGATTGCATTGGATCAGGAAATACCAGGCCTGGAAACTGCACTTCTGCTCAGGTGGAAACATGGGGCCAGAGGAGCGGTGCACGGGGGCACAGTCTCCCTGCAGATGTGTCCTCCTCATCCTTGCACCCCACTCCCGGCCCAGTCTGAGTGTTGCAGTGTCTTGCATGGAACAAGTGTTCAGTGAACGAATTAAATGATGTCAAGCAAGACTCAGGGACGCAGAGTTAGAAGGTGACATTGTGTTCATCTCTACTTTGGAAAGAAACCTAGGCCAATGTTTAAATGTTCTCTAGAAATGATTGGAAAATGATACCCCTACGTAAAGGTAATTTAATATTAGTGCTGTGATTGCTCCTTATTTTATCTTACAAGAACTAGAAAATGATAGCTGTTAGATTGCCAAATCCTGCAAAACATCAAAATGCACGATATTTTTTTCCCTTTAGGAAAGAGAGGTGTGGGAAAAACATATTGTCAACAGCCATATGAAAAGCAACATTCTTGTATAAGTCTTGTTTACATGCCAAAAAGCGTGTAAAAATGGAAAAGTTCACCTTGAGACATGGCCTTGAAGGGTTTCAAAAAGCTGATAGGATTGCACATTCATCCTTTAAATGTTGAAAGACAAAACTATTTTTAATAAGGCTCATCTTATTCCAGTCTTCTATTTTTTACTGATTTATTACAGTAGACCCTCTATAGGTTGACCACCCAAGGGACTATTAAACCGGTCAACATACAGAGGTGGCCAACATAAGGAACTAGGCCTGCTGACACGTGTATGTGGTGCCTCTCCAGTCTATGAAAATTAGGTCACCTTCAAGAGGTGGTCAGTGTAGGGAGGTGGTCTCCTATAGAGGGTCTATGTATTTTGAAAATCTAGTTAATTTTTGTAATTAAGTAACATTTATCTTTAGTGCTTGTACAGTTAGATAGGTGTTTTTAAAACATATCAATTAATTATTAATTGTTTCTTAGTGCTATACCCAGATCCAAAAATCAGGTATCTTATTACCCATGCGTTCAGTAATATTAGTATTAAACAATGAATGCTATTTCACTCCGTAAAAGCATGTTGTGCAAAGGTATACTAATTTACTTTTGCCAGAAATTGAGTCTCCATCATTCTGATACTGACAATTTTTTTTTTTTTTTAACCTGGATACCTGAGTTCTCTGTAGGTGATTAAATATCCCAAATATGAAACTGAATTGCCAGTATTCTGGAAGTTGCTCCATGTGGCAGGTGCTACATCTCTAGAACAGACAGAATGTGTCTTTTTTTTTTTATATTTTAGGGCGTCAAAGACTAGACAAACATTGCTTTGAAAAAAAGAGCAGAGCGTGTTCTCAAGAACCGTGTGGACATTTGTAGGATTTTGGAGCTCATTTAGAGCTAAAAGAAGGAAGCTTTAGAGATCTTGTTTGTTAACTTCCTCATTGTATAGAGAAAGCATTTGAGATGCAGAGAAATTAAATAATTTTCTAAAAGCCGCACAGTGCATTTGCCACAGAGCAGGTCAGTATGCCAAGGCTGCCATCCTGATCTATAACTGATAGATAATCCTAGTCCCCCAGATCACTTCATCCTCAAGTAATAAAAGCTTGTTTCTTGAGTGTTACCAGGTCTGGGCAGTATGCTAAACTCTCTCTGTGCCTTCCTTCATTACCGTATATGATGTTGATCAGTATGATTATATGAGACTCAAAGGTAACAAAAAAAATTGGGACTTCCCCCCTTAAAAAATAAACGCAGAATCAAGCACGGTGGCACCCACCTGTCGTCCCAGTTGCCCAGGAGGCTGAGGGGAGAGGGTAAGACTGGACCCCAGGGGTTCAAGTCTAGCTTGGGCAATGAGTCAAGACCCCCATTCCCCCCTCCTCCCAAAAATGCATGCAGATAAAAAATTTTATTTTTTCTACAACTTCACATTTCTGTATGTTTATTTAGTCTTATCAAATGGGATGTATTTTTTCATCCCACTGATGAACTTCTTTTTTTTTTTTTTCTTTTTTTTTTTATTATAGATAAAAATATGCACCATAGGAGATGAACTTCTTATGTATAAAAATACCAAAATTACCCAATGCACTAATAGTTAATTGAACCTGATTTGTAGCATGGTCATTTAACAAAACAGACAATTTATTCATTAGAACGTCAACGTACACAAATTCACATTTTGTTTAGATTCTAGAGGAAGAATTTCACTTTTTCTGTTTGAAACAGAGGCTCGCTTTTTTGCCCTAGGTAGAGTACCGTGGCATCACAGCTCACAGCAACCTCAAAGTCTTGGGCTCAAGCAATCCTCCTATCTCAGCTTCCCTAGTAGCTGGGACTACAGGCACCCACCACAACATCTGGCTAATTTTTTTTTCTGTTTTTAGTAGAGAGAGGGTCTCACTCTTGCTCAGGCTGGTCTCAAACTCCTGAGCTCAAGCAATTTACCTACTTCAGCCTCTCAAACTGCTAGGATTACAGGCCTGAGCCACCATGCCTAGCTGATTTTTAAAGTTATTTTTGGCTATTTTTGTTAGGTCATGGGAAAGCAGGACTAGCATATATAATAAGTGGCTGTCTTTGACCATTTGAAATTAGCTTTCCTAGGAAGCTTTTCTGTGTGTTTATACTTTCTTACTTGTAAAAATGTATCCAGCACTTAGAGCAATACCTGGCTCAATCATCACTCCATAATTACTTACTGAGTGAAGAGACGGTTACTGTATAATAACTGAAATCCAAGAGCAACAGATAGTTGATGATTCTAACCCCTCTGTTTTGTTATGCGATAACTGTGATTTTCTCCAGGTTATACACCAAAATTTCTTCTTTTACTAGTCCGTAATTCTTACTTGGAACTTTTCTCCTGATCACTTTCACAAACTTCCCACTGTGCATGAAGTCTCAGTTTCTGTTTTAAGCTTGCTATTTTAAAGTTTCGTTCATCAAACATTTATGTTACCCACTCTGTGTATTTTGTTACACCCAGCAACAAGGGTAAGAGAACCTGTCACTCAACTCATATAATTTACATTCAAGTAGAATAACCAAAATAAGCCAACATAGTAGTATTGATACAGTTTGAAAATGTGAACCAAAATATGCATACAGCAGGAGCCCATTTAGGAAGCTTTTTCTAAACTGTCCCCAACTCCAGATTTTTGATATACTCTTAATTTGGTATAGGAGTGTCTTATTAAAGTGTCCTGTGGAAGACAATTTTAGAAAGTTACCAAGTGATTTTTTTTCTTTTTTTTTGAGACCCTGGGTAGAGTGCCGTGGGGTCATAGCTCAGGGCAACCTCAAACTCAAGCTATCCTCTTGCCTCAGCTTCCCAAGTAGCTGGGACTACAGGTGCCCACCCTGGTGCCCAACTAGTTTTTCTATTTTTAGTAGAGACGAGGTTTCAATCTTACTCAGACTGGTCTCCAAATCCTGAGCTCAGGCAATTCACCTGCCTCAGCCTCCCAGATTACAGCCACCACGCCCAGCCTCTAATTGATTCTTACGTGCTCTGCCTCTCGTATAGCCTCACCTCTCCAAAGAAACCTACTGATGAGGCTGGGCGTGGTGGCTCATGCCTGTAATCCTAGCAGTCTGGGAGGCTGAGGGGGTGGATTGCCTGAGCTCACAGCTTCTAGACCAGCCTGAGCCAGAGTGAGACCTCCCCCCATGGCACTCGACTGAGGGCGACAAAATAAGACTCTGTTTCAAAAAAAGAGAGAGAAAGAAAGAAAGAAAACTACTGATGACCAGGGAATAAACGTAATACAGTTGCCTATCAGTACCCTGGGGGGATTGGTCCTCAGACCTCTCTTCCAACCTCTACAGATACCAAAATCCCTGGACGCTCAAGTCCCTGATATAAAATGGCATGGTATTTCCATAGGACCTATACATATCCTCCCATATACTTTAAATTATCTCTAGATTACTTATTTTGTAATTAGATATTATGTTATGTTATAAATTAGATATTATGTTATGCTATAAATAGCAACAATACTAAGGGCCAACTGTATAAGGAAGCAAATGATTTTTTTTTTAGAGACAGAGTCTCACTCTGTTGCCCTTGGTAGAGTGTCATGGCATCATAGCTCACAGCAACCTCCAGCTCTTGGGCTTAGGCGATTCTCTTGCCTCAGCCTCCCAAGTAGCTGGGACTACAGGCACCTGCAGGCTATTTTTTGTTTGCAATTTGGCAGGGCTGGGTTTGAACCCACCACCCTCGGTATATGGGGCCAGGCGTGGCCCAGCAAATGATTAATTTTATCTGAGCAAAGTGGTCCGGAACAGCTACACGGAATATTTTGAAGGAATTTGCTATCTGGGTTTTTTTTTTTCCATTTTATTTCAAAATACCTAATCTAAGGATTTATCACTGTTACAATAAGTGTTAATGACAACAATAAACAAGATTCCTGCCTTCCTGGAGATGGCAGAGCAGAGGAGGGAGGAAAACACTGCAGGTCATTACTGTGGTCAGTGCTGTGAAGAGAAGGGTCATGGTGTGAGGGCGCCAACAAACTGGTGGGGGTGTGGGGGAGACTCACCAACCATTCCCCATCCCTGTGGGACAAAAACAAAGAGGCTGGGGAACAGTGAGTAGGGAGACAGATTCTTGACCCCCAAATTGCAATTGTTTCAAGCTTTCTATTTGAAGGGGTCATGTGCAAAGGACATATTTATTAGAAGGGTCTAAATATAGGCTAATTTAATTTAAAGGAATCCTAACCCAGAGGTTATTTTCTCCTCCTTTCTAACTCCCAGGTGTCTAAGTAGGCCCCTGCAACACAGCAGTTGTGTTCATTGGTGATAAAGTTTCTTTAAGGTCAACTGAAATCAGTTTATGAATTTGAGACTCAAGGGTACAGATCAGTTTCTTTTCTGTAAATCCAAAGTAAATTATAAGTACTCAGATGGAAATGTTTTCACGGGCTTTTACTTTTATGTCAAACGTTTATGCTACAAATGCTGCTTTTAGCATAATAACTTACAGCAAAGGACCATCCTTCTGTTCATCCTGGTATTCAGTAACCATTGACTGATGCCACCAAGTGCCAGAGGCACAGATGAATGTCACTCAGCCTTTGCACTCAAAAGCACATAGTCTAGAAAAGGAAATCATCCAAAAAACAAACAAACAAAAAAAACCGCCATCATCCCACCTGGTGAGCACAGGGATAGAGCTCTGCTTGGGTAATAGCAAATATGATCACCAAATGCCCATATTGTTGGAAAATGCGGAGTCCACCGTGTGCCCCAAAGTCACGTTATTCACAGATAATAATTTTGCAGAGTATTGGTCAGGAGGAAGAAAAACTACATCTGAGTTGAAAAGTTACAACATGATTCCCCCCCCCCCCCCAACTTAGGCCTTACCAACCTCTCTGAAGTGTGTGCTTCAGCTTGCCTGCTTTCCTTTTCTTCATTTTTACTTCTTCACCCCACAAGAAGCCAGACGTGAAGGATGTTGTCTTTCTGTGAAACATCTTTAAGTGGCAATTCTGAAGAGTCGCAGGATAATTACAGCTTCTCCCCACTACATGCCGTAGTACTCTCTGGCCTAATAAGATGAAACAAAGCACCGTCCATTTTTCTTTATAACAGGAACGAAGATCATTCAAACTCTCTGAGAACACAGCCTTTGTCTGTACAACTTTGATTTCTATACAGTTCCTTAATTTAATTCATGAAACAGTGATCCTTCTAGTGCCTGATCTTATGTCAAGTGCTGGGGATACAAAATAAATAAGACACTGTCTGTTCTGGACACTGACTGCTCTGTAGTGGGATAAGTAGGCATCTAAAATAAGTAATTATAGTACAACATGAAAATTGCTGTCGTTAAAGTATACACTAAGGTTTGGTAGAGGACAGGGGAAGGAATAATTTTTGCTTGAGAAAGTGAGGAAAAGCCTCACAAAGAAGATGACATTAGGATTGGGTTTTGAGGGATGAATAGGAGTTAGTTCTCAGTCATTTCATATTTAAGTGAACATAACTTTCCTTCCTTTGCTAAATTCTTAAACTCTTTCACCTTCTCAGCAGGATCATGTATTGACGTTTTTTAAATTAAAGAAATGAACGCTTTAATTTGTACTGATAGTACTTCTACTGTTACGAAATAAAAACATGAGCAAGTTGGTCGGTGGGAAGCAGAATTTAAGATTAGTGGAGGGAGGAGGGGCTTTTACTATGTGGGAACTAGGGCCGTGGGGAGCACAGTGTACATTAGGAGCAGTAGTAATTCATTGATTCATCCTGTCATTCCTCTTCCTCTGTAGCCATCAGGTTTGGGCGGATGCCACAGGCGGAGAAGGAGAAGCTGCTGGCGGAGATCTCCAGTGATATCGACCAGCTGAACCCAGAGTCCGCTGACCTCCGGGCCCTGGCAAAACATTTGTATGACTCATACATAAAGTCCTTCCCGCTGACCAAAGCAAAGGCGAGGGCCATCTTGACAGGAAAGACAACAGACAAATCAGTTAGTTCTCTTCTGCTGTCTTCATTGGGAGTGGCTGGGGTTTTCTTGTTTTTTGTTTTTCTTGGAATCAATGATTTACTGTGCTACATGTGCATAGGCAGAATACCGTTCAGCTGTTGGCTGTCAGCGTAGGGCAGGCTGAGCCTAAAATGCATGATGTGTTTTCAGATAGGACAAGTAAACGTTTTGAAAAGAGAAAGAAGTCCTCCAAGTCACTTCTAATAAAATCTTTGAGAATAGTATGAGAATATAGATCTTAATTTCAATGAATGAACTGAACCCCCCACCCTATCCCCCAACTCATGCTACCTCTATCTTTTGAGGTCAGTCTCTTTTTCTTGGCATCAGAATAACTGGCTACAACAACATTTGTTCAAGCAGCCCTGCTTTTCTGTGGGAAGGGCTTGACCTAGGTTTGGAAAAGATATTCAGTCCTGCTATTTTACCTTTCAGGAGAACTCCCAGAGTTACCTCTTAAGACATTCAAGGTAGGGCATAAAAATGCATTCCAGATTTTAAATTGCTTTTCTTTCCTTGGAGCACTGTATTAATTATTCCTAAGAAACTGGAAGCTCTAGTCTTTCATTATATGTGTAAATTTTATCTTCTGCAAGGCTCTTGAGCTGCTTGGGCTACCCCTATGATTTTCTGACATCTTAAGACTCATTCAGTAGCATGGTTCAGAAAATTCAGAATGGGTTATAATTGTTACTAAATCAGGTTTTCCAAGAAGTAGAGCTCTTCCCTGATTAGAAGCTGAGAAAGTAACATGGAATTATATTAAAACAAAATAAAACTCTGCCTGGATTCCAGGCCCAATTCTGCCATCAGCTTGGAGTGGGACTTGGACCATGTCTCTGTACCTCAGTTTTTAAAGACAGGGTCTAGCTTTGATGATAATGTCTGCAGACATTTCCTAGGGTAGTAGGCACCAAATGTACATCTCCAGGAGGGTTATGCAATCTCTTGATAGATACATGTGACTTTTTCCCCTTTCAGACATACCGTTGGGAAAATTTCCCTTTTATGTATTTTGATGACTATCTCAAGATACTCATTTTTTTCTTTTTAGCTAAATTCTTTTAGTAGACTCGGTTAATAGAAAAAGAAAACTATGGGATAGAGCCACATGCCAATAAGGACAATGAGTTTTTGCATTTGCAAAAGAAGTCTTTTTTTTTTTTTTTTTAATTAAATCATAGCTGTGTACATTAATGCAATCATGGGGTGCGATGTGCTGGTTTTATACACAATTGGAAATATTTTCATCACACTGGTTAACATAGCCTTTCTGGCTTTTTCTTAGTTATTGTGTGAAAACATTTATATTCTACATTTAGTAAGTTTCACATGTGCCCTGGTAAGATGCACCGTAGAAGTCTTTGACACCTTAACAAAAATATACCTGGATCCACTTCCTTGCAATTTAAAAAAAAATCTTGCACATTTAGTAAGGTCAAGTCACGTGGCCATTTTACCACCTCTTTTTGAAAATGAGGAAACTGAAGTCCAGGGAGGTTAAACATTTTGCCCTACAATTTCACAGCAAGCGTGCTGAAGACACCGGACTGCAGGCTTTCTGGCTTCAGAGCGTCCTTTGTCTGAGACTCCCTGAACTCCACAATACTTTTGGAAGTTAGTCTTTTCCATTGGCTGGCAATGAGCAATGTCATGTATGGCATGACATACACTTTCCAAGTATGATTTCTGTTTATCAGTTTTTAAAACAGGAATTTTTTTACCTCGTTCTGCTCACCCAACATAATCCCAGCTGGGAAATTTCTGCTGTGCTGTTTTGTTCTTGAATTACAGAGTCAGGAAGTCCTTGACTGGGCTGCCATCTTTCAAGTAGCTGGGATGGCGGAACGTAAGGGAGAGTGCAGCTGTGTTGCTGTATTCGTGCAGTGAAAAAAATTGGACCATAGCAAATCAGAAGTCAATGAAGACCTCTACGTGGCTGATTGGACTACAGAAAATAAACTATTTACGGCCAGGTAGAAAAATAAAAGGAAAACTAGAGCTACGTGGCCAAAGAGAAGTAACACTTCAAGGAGAATCACATAGCTTGCTGAGGTCATGTCTAGAAACCAGGACTGGAGCCAGGGAGACCCAGATTGCTGAAAGGGACCGCTCCCTACAGCATACATCACAGCTTTGGCTAAAGCCATTTAGCTTCCAGGAACTGCTTTCTCACCTTCTCTTATCTCCCATCCAGACCAACAATCCTTAGTGAAAAACCTATCAATTTAATAGTACCTGGAAGATAGGAGAAAAAGCAAGAGAGAAAAAAATCCCCTGTAGGCTAGGATCGAAACTGACATCACTTGTGGCCAACACACTCTTATCAGTATTACTGAGGGGACACAGAGCCCAAACCACTGTAAATCACTTTATTAAAACTTCACTCCACTTGACTCCTTGGCGCTAAGTCTTTGAGTTAAAAAATAAGATAATTGGGAGTGGCGCCCGTGGCTCAAAGGAGCAGGGCTCCAGCCCCATATGCCAGAGGTGGTGGGTTCAAACTCAGCCCCGGCCAAAAACTGCAAAAAAAAAAAAAAAAAAAGATAATTGGAGGGGCTTTATGGAATAAATAGGTATTAAGCTGTTTTAGGGGAAATGGCGGCAAAATCCTTGATTACTGGTTTCTCAATTTTACTGGCCAAGTGTTTCTCATTTTTTCCCCTGTGGTAACTAGGACTATGCTTTGCTCCCAAGAGTTACTTAGACTGTATTTGCTAAATAAAAGCTGTTGCTTTTGTCCTTTGAAATTCTGGACTTTCAACAGAGGGCCTCTAGCCCAATATTTAAATGCTCACAAAATTGGACATCATTAATGATCTGGATACAGGAAGAATTGCCTCTAGTTGGGGTTGGGAAAAAGAGAGACTGGGCCAAATTAAAATAATCCGTTTGCTCATGACACAAAACTGAACTAGAATTGTTTGGCACTCTGTTTTCTCCTTATCTTGCAAAATCAAATTAAGCACTAGTGGAAAGAAATAGTTTAGAGATGAATATAAGAGAGAGAAAAAGCCCAAAATGTGATTTCCAATGAGACTAGAGATTAGTTCTTTATCTACATGGCCGTGTTATTTGTTTGATAGCATCTGTCTCGGGGGTGTTGTTATCTCTTGGCCAGGGCTCATGAAAGTTAAGATTTGCATTGATAGGAAAAGTTGTGCAGAAGTGTGGACTCTTGAGAGGAATGGGGGGGTGGGGGGTTCCAAAAGTGGCTGTGGTTGTGCAGTAGAGCAATTGGGGTCTCATTGTACACCCTGCTGGAGACTGATGTCATCAGTCGGTCAGGCCAAGCCTGGGGGAGGCTTCAGCATAGAGGATGATGACCAGTTACCCACCTTTGGGAAAAGAAATGACTCGACCGCAGAGGCTATTCTTTGTATTTATCTTACTGCTCAATTTAACCGTTGTGTATTTCGGAACGCCTGCCTTCCACCCTCTCAGCATTTGCCTCCCCACAACACCCAGGGTCTCTCTCCCACTCTCTAACTACACTTCCCTCTATATCTTATTTCCTGGGGCCACACATAACTTTCACAATAGATCATTAACGGCTTCTGGTCCCCTTCTATCCCCTTTAACGTGGTATGGTGGTCTATGATGCCCAACTTTTCATTGTCTTGCCTAACTAAGAATAATGCTTGGGAACTTTAGGCTCAGGACGGGGAAAAGATAGGATATGCAATCACGGGGTCTGGATCAGCAGAGAAGAAATTTTAGGCTCCATAGGCCTTTTCGCCATGCTCAGGATGGAACTGACTCTCCCACAATCTAATCCCTTTTAGTGCCTTGTTCCAGCCAAGGACCCTTCTTTTAAGAGATTCTGCTGAGCTCTGGCTACTGTGCTTGTGCTAGAACTAGGGTGCTGTGTTTCAGGAAGGCAGTTTGATCACTGAATGGACTTTGGAAGTTCCTGGTGTTTGACTACCCTCGTGTGATGATCACACTGGGTGTATCACTGTCATATGACCCCATGTTCGTTGATGAAAATAAACAGAGAGTGGTTTTTAAAAACCATTTTCAGTGCCATGGTTTGTCATAAAACAATAAATAGAAAAGCCCTTGGTGTGCCTGCCAACTTTCCCCCCAGTATCTGAGAGACGGTGAAGCTCTGGCTGCACTCATGTCTGCAAACAGGGAATAAAACTTTTTATTTGTCCTGTTCTGGACTTTGGGTTCCAGAGCATCACGTTGTGATAGGTGTGTGTGGAGTCACTGTATTTATAATTATCGGAGCAAACTAATGCCATCAGAAAAACAGTCATGCTAAATAGTATGTGGAATAGGAAACGAACGAATAATAAAACCAATATGGAAATGCAAACTTCTGTGAAAACATGTCTGTACCCACTTAAGTTTGTGCATTCTAAAATTTACAATGGCTGTCAAATCTGGTGACTCATACCGTTAGAAAGATGCCTCCCCTTTTAAATTCTACACTTACAGCTAAACAAAGTATGGTCTTTTTTGTTTTTATCTCAGGGAAAACCTAATTGAGCTGGAATTTCCTCCCCTAAGAAGAGAGACATTGGGTGAGCTGTCAGAGAAAAGAGGCTTTACGGACTACAGTAGAAAAAAAGAGCAAGATTTAGTGCTGATTTACTTCTGAGCCTACTAGAAAAATTAGGCCCCTGGAATCATTAATCCATGTAGTAGTATTAGTAAAATAAATTATTTTATTGTCAGTGGTTGTCAGGAATAACTAAAGATATAACAGATCTGAACCAGTAGTGTTCTTTCAGAGAATAAGTAAAAAATAATACTTTATATAGTTAAGAAGAAAAACACTTGGATTTTTTTTTCCACAGTGATTGGACTCAGTTGGCCAATGCCCTTGTTTACCCACTGAGTAACGTTTTGGCTTGCAACTAGATGATTTTTTAAGAGCTGTGCTAGTTCATTAAAGTGTGAATAATTCTTTGTATTAAGTTTTCATTTGTTTGTCTTAAATCTCTAAACCACTCAGGAAAGCAGAATTGCCCTTGACGGGCTTTCAAACTTCAGTTGTATTACACACAGCCCTTCACCCGCACCCCCAGGAAACAAAAGCTCAAAGCCACTGCCTTAAGATCCCAGCATATAAGAGCTTTAGTTTAAAAGCCCCAGTTCATTCCAGAATAGTGATTTTGCTAGGAAAAAGAAGAAGTAGGGAAGGGTAGAAAACAATAGAAAGGGAAAGGAACTCGCCTGGGAATCGGGAGCTCTGGTTCTAGCTCAGAGTTTGCTATAAATAGCTCTTTGACTTTGGAAAGTCTCATGGGTCAGTTTATTCATTAGTCAGAGAACCGTGGCACAGATTATTTCTGAAGACCACTTATGGTCTATAGATCCCATGGTTCTCAACAGGAGGAAAATGAGAACAGGAGCAGAAACCAAAAAGAGGTTGAGAAAACCCAACCGACGACTGTTGGGTTCACCTTCGGCTGATGGAGGAGGCTCTTGGGTGTCCCAGTTGATGAGAACAAGAGAGAGAGGAGCAAAAGGGAGAAGATGGGCCCTAAGAATTCAGGGTTCTTCCTTAGAAGAGTATCATGCAAGCCCCAAGAGACAAGGGCCACACTTTCCCAAGCCAATTCTAACCCTGGTGAGGTTACCAAGTGATTATTAAGGGTTAGAAGGGTCTGCTACACTAACTCAATCTGCCAAATTAGAGACTCCACCCAGAAGACCCTTTGCTTCCTGAGTTGAAGTCTCCTGTTTGCCTGCTTTAGCTTGTTCTTTTATTATTCAAAAGGAGCTGCAAACTTGGGGCATTCACATTTAATACCTCTCTTAACTCATTATTAAAATTCTGATATTATTGGATGACTAAGGAAGTCTACTGATCTCCTTCTCCTTTCAAAAAAGTAAACTTTGATTGCTCTATTTTGTTCTCATTATGAAACCTGTTTGTCCCATCATTATCCTGTTCCACGCAGGAAGCATGTATAGATCTCAGGGGTCATCACGAAAGTTTTAAGACACATGAAAATCAAGAAAAATAAAATCCGAGCTGATAGAAACAAATGAAGCCCTCCTGGCGACACCAACACCCGTGAAACTTGCAGGGGTAAATCAGAAAGGACCCTGGCAGCTGTGTTTCTGGGAAGCAAAGTAATGAACCATAACACAGTCTGTCTTAAAACTTTCATAATGACCCACTTGAATTTACTCATCTATATAAATGATCCCACCTGGCTTTGCTATGTGAAGCCATTTTTGAAAATCAAAATATATCATAATAAGGTATATTTGACGTATCTCTTAAAAATTGAGCCAGGCATAGGGGCTCATGCCTGTAATCCTGGCAGTTGGGGAGGCTGAAGTGGGAGGATCACTCAAACACAGGCGTTGGAGGCTGCAGTGGCTGTGATCGTGGCACTGCGTTCCAGCCCAGGCAGCAGAGCAAGACCCTGTCTCTAAAAATAAGTAAATTAATTAATTAATTAAAAAAAATTTTTTTTTAATTCATTTCCCCTTACAGAAATCATTTTGCTTCCCTGGAAAAACATTGTATTCAAGTGCAGCTTTCTTCATTCCGTTCTCCAGACCTTTTGCTGGTCTGTCCAATATATGAAAAGTACAGGCATTAGAATAGCCAGCAGCAGATTTGCCTTAAGGCTAATGAAGTTTAGGCTTCAGGACTCCTCCCTTCCACACAGCCCCTTCCAGTGCCCTGGGAAAAGGTCTGAGCAATTTTACTCTCATAATTTGTATTTTCTTAGAGAAGGCCTCGCAGTTGTGTACAGGTCAGGTCCCACAAAATGTGGTTCCACCTCAGTGATGTCCTAGTTGTCATTAAGCTTTCTTTCCTGTGAAGGAGGGATGCTTATCTAATTTGATGGAGTGTCTGAAGATAAGTACATTATTATCCCCAGGCTGGAGTATAAAATCATTAAGACAAAATCTGAAGATGATACGGCTCATCCAATGATGGCAGATCCTCAAGTGACACTTAAACAAACTCATTGAAGATGTAAGGGCTCCCCTTTGCTTTGTAAAAAATACAGGAACATGTCCGTGGGTGTGTAGTACATTTTACGTGGAATATGATTCCAGACGTGTAACGTCAAGTTGATGATTCAAGGTAAATTCTACAGGCCACATTTGACTGAGGTGTGAAGAGGTCCCCTCTGTGTGAAGCAGACAGGCCACTTGCTATCTTCCTATTAGGGTTGAGGATAAGGAAGTTCCTGGTTAATGTGTGGCAGGCAAGTGGCCTGCTTGCGATCTAAATCGTGGCAAAGAAAGGCAGACCATGCCTGGGGGTCACTCTGGCAGTTTGACAGAACCAGGTGGAGGTGAAGGGATCTTTGCAATAAAAACAGTGCAATCTGATAGGAGCAGGGAAAACCAAAAAACTCCACCTGGTGTTCATTTGCATGTCAATACCCAGAATTCTCTGCCAGCTCACCACTGTTCAGAATGCTGAAGGGATTTTAAAAAAACTGGAAGAGTTTGGCATGATGGGGGGGTGCTGATTCCTCTCTCTGTCCTTGAGCGTTTACTGCCAGGAAATCCTGACCAACCTCGATTGCCAAGGGGTTAAAGTCACATTGTTGTTAAATTGGGAGAGAAAATTAGCAGGATTTTGTGCCCTAGGCTCAACTATCACCGAGTTTCAAAAACAGGAACCTGGGGCTTCGTATGAGGGGACAGGGGAAGTAGAGGGGAAGAGTCACAGGGTGATTTATCAGGGCACAGTTCCAGATAAATGCTTACATGGAGGTAAAAGAATTTTATGTATAGGTTTTGTGCCAAGAAGCCAAGTGGTTGAGCAGAAGCTCATCTGAGAACTGAAGTGAGCAGGCCAGGGTCCAGTCTTTCCGAGTGAAGAGGCGATGGCTTCCTGCTTGGGTCACTGACTCCTGCCCGTGCAGCTAGTCTAGTCCAGTGTCCATACCATCATAGTCCCATAGCAGAAAGGAAAGCCAATATTTCGCTAATGCAAATTATAACACACCTATAAAACACCTGAGACACACAAACCACATTTTCTCGAGGTGCTGTGAAACCGTCATTATCCATTCAAATTTTTCTCATGATTAGAATCTCACATTCTGGGAAATACAGGAAATGTTCATGGCCATGATTGGCTCTGCCTTTCTTTTTTCTCCCGTTAATACCAATCCTGAAGAGAAAAAAGAAACATAAACACACACATAAGGAAAGTGTCCAGGAAACACGGGAAGGACGGGACGATTGGGTTCCAATTTTCTTGAAGAATTGGAACTACAATGAGATAGAACAGGAGGGGGGACCCTGCCTGAACCCTGAACCAAGGTCTGGAGACAAACCTGCTTTTGAGTTGCCACGTCATCCTGTTTTGCAGTTTGCTAACTGTACAGTTGGAGTCAAGTTTTTGGTAACAAAAGTAAAAATGGCTAGAGTAACTCCAGTACGTGGTGTTGGTAGGATGTGAAAGTTTGGACATCTATTCGACATCGGAGTGTAGAACAGACCCAGTAGTTTGGTGACTGTGCTAAAGATCAATAGAATCTCCCACCAGTGGATCTTGAAGCTGGTTGGAGTGTCCACTCCTGCCCACCTCCCTCTGTCCATTCAAGAGGGAATTCTCAGCATTTCTGCTCAAAAGGAACATGACTTTCAGTCATGGGGAGGCAATGCTTGCCTCCCTGATGGATAAAGACGGGGTTCTCAGATCAGTACAGCAGAGACTTCACAGTCAGTGTGTGTTTGTGTGTGTGTGTGTGTGTCTCACACCTATCCCGCTGCTTCTGGGGATGGAACTAGAATCCGCCAGACAAGAAATGGAAAGCTCTGATTCTATCTACTCCCCGTTTGAGGAAATTGAGGCCTAGGAACAGTAAATGACTTAAATCACGTAGCCACAGAACCCAAGCAGGACCCTCAAGTCTCACTCCAGAGCTTTGAGACATACAAGTATAGGATTTAGGCTTCACTTTCTCATATCGTTTAGTATATGCAATCTAAAATAAATAAAATATCGCCCCTCTCAGTGAAAGGAGCCAGGAGAATTTCGCAAGGACCACAAATCTTTGGTTAGTTCTATACAAGGAAAGGAAAGAGAAAGAAATTTCACGACCAACACACTTGCTTTTGAAAGCACCCTATTGCAAACTTGAGTAACGGATGCACGTATTTTATTGATTATTTGACCCATAGGACATACTTTAAAATACAAAGTCCAAAACCCTTTTTTTTTTTTTTTTTTTTTTGCCACTTTCTGCAGCATATACCTAAGGGCTTTCTAAATCTGCTGCTTCTGAAACAGCTTCCAGAGCACTAAAAAAAGAAACAAACATTTTGGGGGCTCAGTTTTTCTGATCTGCTTTCAGAGTGATTTTTTTATAGTTAAGTTTACTTTATATGCACTGTTTCATTTGTGACCTGAGCAGATTTCATCTAAAACTGAAAAGTTATGTGCAAATCGGTATTTTCAACCCTGAAGTGCTGAAATGATTTTTTTTTATTGAACGACGGTTAAAAATGTATTTCACAGAAAGCCAAAGTAAAGAATAGAATTTGTATCATTTTAAAAATTAAAAAACTCTCCAAACAACAGAAATTGGAACTGTTAGCCAGTTACAGGTGAAAGGTTACTTTGTAAATTCAAGAGAAAGAAGATCAAAATTAGTGAATATGTTTAGTTCCAGAAGATAATTAAGATGCCTAAAGAAAGGGTGTTTGTTCATTATTAGGCATATTCAACATTAAAGGTTTTAGGTAGCAACCCCGGTGTACGTAAAGAAATGATTTTTTGAACTGGGATGGCATTTGCGGAGAATTAGAAACCCTCAACTCAGCCATGTCTCTGTTTTATCTGCAGCCGTTTGTTATCTATGACATGAATTCCTTGATGATGGGCGAAGATAAGATCAAGTTCAAACACATCACCCCCCTGCAGGAGCAGAGCAAAGAGGTGGCCATCCGTATCTTTCAGGGGTGCCAGTTCCGCTCCGTGGAAGCAGTGCAGGAGATCACAGAGTACGCCAAGAGCATTCCTGGCTTTGTGAACCTTGACTTGAACGACCAAGTAACTCTCCTCAAGTACGGTGTCCATGAGATCATTTACACAATGCTCGCCTCCCTGATGAATAAAGACGGGGTTCTTATATCAGAGGGCCAAGGATTCATGACCAGGGAGTTTCTAAAGAGCCTGCGGAAACCCTTTGGTGACTTTATGGAGCCCAAGTTTGAGTTTGCTGTGAAGTTCAATGCACTGGAATTAGACGACAGCGACTTGGCGATATTTATAGCTGTCATTATTCTCAGTGGAGGTAAGAGTTGCCTTTCCATCTTCTACAAACAAGGGTGGGATGGTGATGGGAGGGCTGAAAGAATTTTGGATGTCCTTGCTGTTAGTCTGTGTCCTTTTCACTGTATCCTTACCACACTTTTCAGACAGAAGATGCCAATGGCAGAACGCCATGAGAATCTTACTTCACACCCAAAATACCGTACCAAGAAAGAGTATCATAGGTGTGCAGTGTGAATGGTCTGGGTATAACCCTGGCGTTTTTACCCCTCAATACATGTTTTCCAATTATGGGAATCAAATGCCCTCTTCTTCTTTTTCTTCTTTTTTTCTTTTCTTTGTCTCATTCCTTTCGAAGGCCAATCCATTCTTTGGTTCATTTAAGTAATGACCCATATAACTTTGCTTAAGACGATGCTCTCTTGGATAGAGAAGGTACTACAGAGTGTATTTGGTCCAATGATGCTCCTGCCCCACCATCAGTAAGATATTACCTGTAACGGCTGGGCAGAGTAGCTCATGCCTGTAATCCTAGTACTCTGGGACTCTGGGCTGGGTGGATCACTTGAGCTCAGTTCAGACCAGCTTGAACAAAGAGAGACCCTGTCTCTACTAAAAATAGAAAAACTAGTTGGGCATTGCAGGAGGCTCCTGTAGTCCCAGCTACTCAGGAGGCTGAGGGAAGAGGATCTCTGTGGTTCAAGCATTTGAGGTTGCTGTAGAAGCCAGAGCACTCTACCCAGGGCAACAGATAGAGAGTCTGTCAAAAAAAGAAAAAAAGGATATTACTTTGAATTGCTTTCCCCAAATTAGGAATTAAGGAATATATGTGTATACCTATATAATATTTGCATTAAAACATTTGCATATACAATTAAAAAATATTGTACATATACATTGTATATTGTATATATACAATATTTGTGTGTGTTTGTATATATATATATACTGTATATATATGTTTGTGTATATATATATATATATATATATATATATATATATATATACATATATATATATATATATATATATACATATATATACTGACCTCCGCTGGCTACTCAGGTGGACCTTCCGATAGCTTCCCTTGAAGTACCTTTGTGTGGGGGCTGGGTGTGACTAAGAATACAATCTGAGGCTCGGCGCCTGTGGCTCAAGTGGCTAAGGCGCCAGCCACATACACCAGAGCTGGCAGGTTCGAATCCAGCCTGGGCCTGCCAAACAACAATGACAACTACAACCAAAAAATAGCCAGGCGTTGTGGCAGGTACCTGTAGTCCCAGCTACTTGGAAGGCTGAGGCAAGAGAATCGCTTGAGCCCAGGAGTTGGAGGTTGCTGTGAGCTGTGATGTCACGGCACTTTACCCAGGGTGACAGCCTGAGGCTCTGTCTCAAAAAATAAAATAAAATAAAGAATGCAAGCTGAACCAAAGAACACAAAGTAGAGAAATAAATTGAATTATTTTGTAATTTGTTATATTTTTGGCCTTGCAAGCACATGGCCTAACTAACCAACTCCAAAAGCCAGGTTTTATTCTAAATGTAACTTTCTTCTTCCTTTTTTGTGTGTGTAAATGTAACTTTCATTAGCCTCTCCCATGTTCAAGTTGAATAGAAGAAAATGTGTAAAAGTTGTTTTTAAACAACAGTCTTCAGGCTGAGATGAGACTTCAGGTGAACCCTTTATGTGTACTTTATAGTGTATCTTCTGTTTGTAAAAACTCACCCATCGCAGCAATGGCACAACTGCACAATATATAATAAAAAGCAAGATTGACACTTGCACTGTCTAACTGGGAGCAGAAAGCTTCTGAAATCAGATGCATAAAGCATTAGCAATAATAAGAACAATAACAAACATGTAGTACTTAACTGTGTGCCAAGCTGTGTTAGCAACCGGGGAGGGAAGTACCATTTTACAAATGAGGAAATCAAAGCACTGGAAGCTTCACTCACTTGCCCAGGACTCCACAGCGAGGAAAAATGGAGCCAGGGCCTGCACAGTGGCTCATGCCTATAATCCCAGCACTTGAGGAGGCCATGGAAGGTGGATTGACTGAGCTCAGGAGTTCAAGACCAGCCTGAGCAAGAGCAAGACCCCATCTCTAAAAATAGCCAGGCATTGTGGTGGGTGCCTATAGTCCCAGCTACTCTGGAGGCTGAGGCAAGAGGACGGCTTGAGCCTAGGCGTTTGAGGTTGCTGTGAGCTGTGATGCCACAGCAGTCTACCAAGGGCAACAAAGTGAGCCTCTGTCTCAAAAAAAGAATGGAGCCAGGACTGTGAACCAAGCAAACTGGCTCCAGAGTCTAGGCTCTTAACTTCTACACGATGCAAAATACTACCTGTTAGACAACTAGGGTTCAAATAGATAATAGTATGGCTTAGATTAACTCCAGAGCCAGGAGTGCAGGGTCAAGTTGTGATTCACTTTAAAATAACTTTTTGAAGTTATGTTTAACAGAACAAAATTATACTATCTGACATGATTTACTATCTTGATCAAATCTACTTCTTAAGTTAATCCTTGGCCCCCATCCCCACCAGGATATTTGAGCAAAGAATGAGACTCCAGTATATGTGAGGTTCACTGGGACAAAAATGTTAAGTTTTTAAATACCAGTATGGAAAAAGAGTTGATATTATTAGCCAATATTTTAAGGCACACTTTATTTTTCATAAAACATGAACATACATTCCCATTTTACATATTTCTAATATTTTTCCTAAGCACACTATATATCCCATGTCTATATTCTTTCCACTTTATCTGTTTCTCGTGTTGTGACATACTCTTTGTTAATTAATATTTTTTAACTTGTTAATAAAAGTGACACATGGTCATTTTATAATTCAAAGAGTACAGAATGTTATATGTGAAAAGTTAAGATCTTTGTCCTTAGAATAAAATAGGATTCACAAAGTCCTATTTCTCCTACCAAAACATTTATATGAAAACGGATACGTACTTGCACGTGTATAATATCATACAGGTTTGTAACGGTTTCTATTCCTGCCATGAATGCTAAGGGGAGCATCTCAAATAAGCCATTCAAAGATGCTTAGTTTCTAACTAGGAAAGATGCAGATGAGAAACGATTGTGAGGATTCTGGGCTTTCTGAACCTGAGCGCTGTTGTTTTGTAAGCACAGCAGACAGCAGTGTGGTTCCTTTTAGAAAAGATGCCGTTACTCCTCCAACTAGATTTCTCACAAGCTAGACGATTTGAAAATAGGCCTTTAAAATTTTCATTCATTGATGAAGAAATACCTCTGGAATGGTTTGATTCAATTTCATTGATAATTGCAGGCTTCTGCTTTCAATTATGAAAATTAAAAATGGTAGCATTGGGTGGTGCGTGTGGCTCAGTGAGTAGGGCGCTGGCCCCGTATATCCAGGGTGGCGGGTTTGAACCTGTCCCAGGCCAAACTGCAACAAAAAAATAGCCGGACCTTGTGGCGGGTGCCTGTAGTCCCAGCTACTCTGGAGGCTGAGAAAAGAGCTAAGCCCAAGAGCAGGAGGTTGCTGTGAGCTGTGATGCCACAGTACTCTACCGAGGGCGACAAAGTGAGACTCTGTCTCTCTTAAAAAAAAAAAAAAAAAAAAAAAAAATGGTACTGTTGACCGGCCTTGGTGGCTCACACCTGTACTCTTAGCACTCTGGGAGGCCAAGCTGGGAGGATTCCTTGAGCTCAGGAGTTTGAGACCAGCCTGAGCAAGAGTCAGACCCTATCTCTATTAAAAATAGAAAAACTAACTGAGGGTTGTGGTGGCCGCCTGTAGTCTCAGTTTACTCAGGAGGCTGAGGCAGGAGGATTGCTCGAACCCAGGAGTTTAAGGTTGCTGTGAGCTGTGATGACCACAAGGCACTCTAACCTGGGGCAGCAGAGTAAGACAATGCTACAAAAAGTAAAGAAAAGGAGCAAGATTTACCATGATTTGCATATCACAAAAGCCTAATTCTTCCCTGATCAAAATTGGCTTTTGTAAATGAAGTCACTATACAGGAAGTAGACAAGAAGGAATGAACTGGCCCCCTGTGTTTGTCCAGCTCACAGGAATTTCTTCTTTCCTCAGGCTGATTAGGTGTAGGCCAGGGAAACGGTCCTTCCCCATCACAGGCTGTGCCCTGGTAAGATCAGGATCGCAGTCGTCTGTGGATGGGGAGATCAATATTCCAGATTGTGGTGTATTAGAGTAAGACAAAATTTCTCAATTAGTTTTTCCCCCGTATTCTGGATTTTCCAGAAAGGGAAAGCATTCGTGTAAGCAAGGGGCTTTGATCCGGGAAAGCATTCGTGTAAGCAAGGGGCTTTGATCCAGGAAAGCATTCGTGTAAGCAAGGGACTTTGATCCAGCAAGTGAATTTCTGATTCTACCCAATTTTAACAATGAGCGATCATCTTCTCTGCAGTTGTTCAATTCCAACCCTGAGAACTGCTGATAGAATTTGCTTTGGGCCTTAGGTTTGCCCACTGCTCTTCCTCTCTGCTGTTCACTGAGCTCTCACTCCAGCCTACTGAGAAAAGATGGCCTAGTCCTTACCTCCTTTCTCTCTTCCCCTCTCCACCACCCCAGAGTGAGAAGGAGAATCATAAGGAAAGGCACTCCAGAACCAAGGCCAGTGCTTCGAACGTTTTTATTGGGCATTCTCTCATTAGATCCCGGCGTGTGTTATGTTCTTACTTCATAGAAAGAAAAGTGAGGGTCATAGACATGAGCAATTGGTCTGTGCAGTGGGACTTGGACTGAAACTGCCGCCTCCAGTTACCCTGTCCCCTCTGCCACCTGGTCGGCACAGTCACTCTTGACTTGGCGGCTGCAACCTGCTTTCCCTTCTTCACATTCCCAAAGTTGTGCCCCGCCTCTAAGCCAGGAAAGGTAATGGAGGTAAGTCATAGCTTCCCGTGCGCCTTCTGGTCTTCCCGATAGGCTGGTTGGCGTCAAGAGTAATAAAACTACCTCCAGCAAGGGCATGTTTGCAACTGGCGCCACAGTGTCATGCCAGCCACACTAGCAAACTCCGCAAACGTAGCCTGCAGCCACAGCCAAGTGTACATCTCAGCAAAGCTGACAAGCCCCAGGACGCACGAGTGCATGTTTTGCCCCCGTAAGCGTTTGCTGCCTGGTGAAGCAAAGAGGAGGAGAGTTCCAGCTGGAACTCTGCAGCGGGCAAAGCTCTGTTTGTTAATTCAAAACAGTTCGGAGTCCATTTCAGTTCTTCCTGAACTTCCAGGATACAGGGGAGGAAATTCACTGGCTTTCACAATGGATTTTTTAAGACAATCTGGCATTGCTGTCCTAATGGCAGAGAAACTGCAAATATTGCTGCAGCCGCCACAGACGGCAAGTCATGCGGCCTCTACCCTCTGGCGTCTGGCGTGGTGACGCAAACCACGAGAGGGCAGCCCCTCTTCCCAGCAAGTCCAACACTGCTCCTTCTCTGTGACGCCGCTTTGCACAGCTGTTCTTGCTGTGTGATCCTTGACGTTTGTACTGTTGAACAGGCAGGAAGAATAGAGTAGCAGCAAAAGGGGAAATCGTTCTCATTACTATACATTGGCATGTCAAGGAAGAGTCCATATTCTGTTGTCAATTGGATAACACCTAGTTCTTTCAGGTCAGCAACCTGGCTCCCATGTGCTCACCCGTGGGCCATGGCCAAATAGGTAGATAGATTTTTTTTTTTTTTTTTGAGGACAGGATCTTGCTCTGTCACCTTGGCTAGAGTGCAGTGGCATCATCATAGCTCACTGCAACCTCCAACCCCTGGGGTCAAGTGCCTCTCCTACTTCAGCCTCCCAAGTAGCTGGGACTACAGGTGCATACCACTATGCCCAGCTACTTTTTCTATTTTTTATAAAGATGAGGTCTCTGCTCTTGCTCAGACTGATCTTGAGCTCTGACCTCAGATGATCCTCCCACCTCGGGCTCCCAGAGTGGTAGGATTAGAGGCAGTGAGCTACCATGCCTGGACAAGATTTTTTCATTTGCTAGAGTTAAAGTAGAATCAAAGCACAGCAGTGGCCCAGCATAAGCCAGATACTTGTTGAATGAATAATAATAATAATAATAGTAGCTACCATTTGTTGGCTACTTCAGTGCACGCCAGAATACATGTGTACAGTGGGCCCTTCACTCATGTCTAATCTTTCCTGCAGTTCTCCATGACCTATTGTTAGGCCCATTTTACAGATGGAGAAAACAGAAGCTTAGATAGGTTAAGCAATTTGCCTAAGATCACAGAGCTACTAATTGGCAAGACCAAGGTTCTCTCAGACCTCAGAATTGGCTTCCCTCAGCTTAGACACTACGGCCTTTTGTGTTGAGAGGTGGAAGCCTCTCAATTGCTTTGGACTTAAAGTTCTGTGGCAGTTTCAAAAACTACCTATTCCCATATTGCCTCCAAATATTATAATTAAGGATTTCCAGGTTTTAGTTCAGATTTTACTGACTTAGTAATATCCAAAGTCTGTCTTAAGACAGCTTTTTTACCTAACAAAATTAGACACTAGGCTTTGAGAATTACTTGGAGAAGGAACAGGGCCAGGGGAGGAAGCTGAAGACGGGTGATCTGGTTCTTAAATTTGTTCAGAAAGCAAGACACCTGGAAATAATGGCGCTATTTGCAGAACTCTGCGCAAGATGACAACCTTTAAGTCACTAAATAAGCACATTTCTGCAGAATTAGATAACCATCTTATGCCAGGTTCTGATGTAGATAAGAGGTTGCCGAAAAATTTATGAGAGGAATTTTAAATTGTTAAAGTACCACCCAGTACCTCACAAGCAGAATGATACTTCCTTAACTGTCAAGCCCCTCAATCCATCTCAAGAACACAAGTGTTCTGCAAGCACAGAGTTTGAGGAACGCTGGTTTGGAAGTGTCCCATCTCTCTTCCCCTGTCTCTTAACTGCTCTTCAGAATTTTTAGAGTATTCCCAGCTACTCTAAAACTGGAAAGCATCATCTTCTTTCTGCCAATAGGATTTTCCTGAGGAACCCCCAGCTTAGGGAGCCTCTTACAGCCCAGCTGTGAGTCCGTTAGCATCTTCCTTACTAGTTCACTGAGCAGGAGACTAAACTCAAAACATTTTAAGACTTAGATATCGAAAATACCATGAACAATAGACCAACGTTCTTCTCCCTCTCTTGTACCAAGGCCATGTTCAGCTGTCCGATCCCTCACGGGGCTTTCTGGCCAAGATGCAGGCAGGTGCCCATGAGGTGGAAGTTGTTTCTTCGATTCTTCTTGTGGCGAGCAGGTGAACAAGGACATCTGCTTTCTCTTGAACAGGACAGCCAACGAGTGTTATTGATGGTTCATACCCCCATCTGGGCTGTGATTGTGTTTTGGAGTAGTAACACTTATGTATTAATTGGACAAATACTTAATGGGCACCAGCGCTGTGTCTACACAGGTTGTGAAGCTCTTCCCTTAAAAGGTCCCTCCCTCCTGGCTGGCAGAATAGCTTTGAATAATGACTCACTTTGAGTTATCTAGAAATGTCCCCTCATTTCACTATTTTCATAACCCCATAGATTTGGTTTGACAGGGGTGAGTTCTATTTATGAGTTCTCAACTGGCACCCAAATTCTAAAAACCAGAGAGCAGAGGGTGGGGATGGGGTGACAGGGAGATGAAACGTCCTAGAATCATCTGATAAACATGTGTTTGCATGCACACACACACACAAGCTTTTGTTGTTTGTAGACTATGGATGCATCTTTATCCGTGACTGCTTTAGAAATAAAATCCCCTCCTCAGCCCCGGGCAGGAGAGGTTAACAGCAGCACAGCCGGCGGCCGACCCAGAGGCAGACCACGGAGGGGTGGAATCTGAGTCATTCTGTCCCCACACTGGCAGTCTTGGAAAAGGTTCAGTCAGTCAGTCAGTGGGCTGCTTCGTGGAGCACTTTATCATTTGGGGCTCTCATAATGTGTGTGTAAACTCTGGGTGACCCCAGGCAGCCTTCCAGCCTGGCACAAGTCACCCAGACATTCAGACAGATCATCTGCAGTGAGGAAGAACGAAACTCAGCAGGCACCCAGCTGACAGAGGCCAGCACAGGCGGTTAAGGAGTCACTCAGTCCTAGAGAACTTCCCGGGTGGGGTGGGGGGCTGCCAGCCTCACAAGCAAGTAGACCAGAAGAGGCAGGAGGGCCTAGTGGAAAGTTTAGGAATCACATGGACCAGAGTCCAACCCCCCCCCACGCCATCTCTCACTGCAGGTGCAATGATAGCCAATTACTTACCTCCCTGAGCCTTAATTTCCTTATCAAATTGAAATAACACGATGTGAAGCCTCTGGCACAGTGCCTGGGACCTGTTAAGTACACAATAAATGCTATAATCATTTTCCCTTTTTCCCTGCATGATATAATTTGAAGTAGCTTCACTCAATCCTGCCAGTCACATTGCTTGAAATTCCAATAGTCATTCTTAAAATCCTTTATCACAATATAAATACTCCCGGGGAGATAATCCCTTTATCAGCTCTCGGTAAGGGATAAGGGATTAAGCGTGGGCTGAGAACAAACCCAGAGATACTGGAGGAAAGGAGGGCCTGGGAAGTAAGGGGCGAATCCGAAGCCCTGCTGCCCTCCAGGAGAGGACAGTCAGGACGGTAGATGTCCACTCCCCCAGAATTCCCAGCAACTTCTGGGGACGTGACGTGTTTAGAGGTCCTTTTTAGAGATCATGCCCAAAGGCTCGTGAGATCACAGATTCTTCTCAAAGACATTGGCAGGGAAGACACTGTGGAGGGGGGGTGTGGAGAAGTGATACTTGGCAACTGGTTATTTTGCTTACGGTATTTGGTGTTGCCATTTCTAGAGGTTGAGGGAGGAAAGAGAAAGAGGGGCTCTTAGTCCTCCCTTCTCTTTTCCTTTTCTTTCCCCTTCATTCTTTCCCTACCCTGAACAGGGGAAGATCATTCTTCTCCGCATTTCCACTCCACCCTCCTTCCTCTGCCCACCCTCCTACCCCTCATTTCCAGCCCTTCTTGGACACAAAAGGAGCCAGAATGTTCTACATTGCTTCATTTAAGGGAAGAACGACAGACTGCTTCCCTGGTCCCGACAAAAAGGAGGGGTGCAAACCACCTGGCTGTACTTAAAGTGAGCGACCTTGAATAACCCGACCCACAAAAGGGGCCTAACCCAGGATACCAGGAGACAGGAACACAGGGACTCCCGGGACAGAAGCGTCAAGTCCCATTTCCATTCTGAGAGATCTGGAGACAAATCGGAGGCCTCACTCAATTCACCACGGTGCTTTCAAGTGAAAGAGTTTGGAACCTGGCAGAGAGGACAGGGTCACCCCACCTTGTCACCAGATGGGTTGGTGGCGTTCTGTGGTTTGGGAGTTGGCTCTTGGTAGGTGTGAGTTAAGTGTCCGAGATGAGCTACTTCAGGGGCAGATAAAGAAAAAAATTAGCTGGGCTTGGTTTTATTGTTGTGGTTATCCGCCTCCCCCATCCTGGCTAAATCATATATATTAGAATTGGACCTACAGAAAGCATTTATAAATGGGAAACCCTTGTTTCAACAGGGAAGCGTCAGCATGTTAGCCTGCTTCAGAGCACTCCACCAAGCCACACTGCAGACTGTGCTGCTGGCAGGTGATCTTTATCTGTTTGTGAAAGCATTTGCAACGTCTCTATTTTATGTTGTCTCCTTTCCCTGGAGAGCAGCAGTCAACTTCATTGCTCCTAAAATTACTCAGTGCTCAGACCTCTGATTGATTTGGACTAGCCCTGCTAGCGTTGCTAATAAATCCCTTGCAAGGTGCAGTCCCAGAAGCGGAGAGGGGAAAACATCTGGAGGTGAGGAGAAGTCTGAGCAACGGAAGGGGAAAGACTAGGAAAGCTGTGGGAGGGACCCACGGAAGTCAGAGATGGTGGGAGGGAAAGAGAGAGAGTTTAAGCAATACTATCAAATGTAGGAACAACTAACTCGGTGTGTGGCAGACACTGGGGTGAGCACTTCCAGTGATGTAGTACCCATTTTATCCTATAAACAACACCGTCAGTTACATTACCGTTACAGCTCCGTTCTTTAAGCCAGGAAACCAAGGTACAGAGAGGTTAAGGAACTTGACCAAAGTTAAGTAACTTGGAGAAGTTGGAATTCCAGCTGCTTCTCACTAAACCAGGAGTGCTTCTCCTGGGCTGTACTTTAGAATCACCTGGGAGCTATTACAAATCTTGAGGGTCATAGCCTGGGCCCAGTAAATCAGAGTCTCAAGGGCTGGGTCCCAAGCATTAAGCATTAGTTTGTTTTTAATGTCCCTGGATGATTTCAGTGTGTAGCCAAAACTGAGCATCCCTGTACTAAATTAAGCTCCAGTTCAAAAAATGTTTTTTTGGACAGGATCTCACTCTGTTGCCTGGGGAGAGTGCTGTGGTGTCAGCCTAGCTCACAGCAACCTCAAACTCTTGGGCTCAAGAAATCCTCTTGCCTCAGCCTCCCAAGTAGCTGGGACTGTAGGCACCTGCCACAACACCCAGCTAATCTTTTCTAATTTTTTGGTAGAGACAGGGGTCTTGCTTTTGCTCAGGCTGGTCTTGAACTCTTGAGCTCAAGCGATCCTCCTGCCTCGGGCTCCCAGAGTGCTAGGATTACAGGTGTGAGCCACCATGCCCAGCCACGAGTTCAAATTTAAATATGAGAGAACCCATGTGAAATGTTCTCAAATTATTTTTTTCTTAAAGTAGGATGGTAGCAAGGAATTACCGTAGGGCCCCAACAGCGTTTACTTAGCTGAGTGCACAGTTTTACCTGATGCCCACTATGATGCTGAGGGTAGATCAGACCAGTATCCCTAGAAGCATTTCTTTAAGGATGTAGTGGATTTAGACACCATGGCTTTTTGTTTTGCTATTGTTCGTAAACCATCTTGCACACGCGCATTCAACCACAGAATGAAGGCCTAGCGGGCATGGTGGCTCGCACCTGTAATCCTAGCATTTGGGGAGGTGGAGGAAGGAGGAGCTCTTGAGGTCAGGATTCCTTGAGATCACCTGGAGTGAGAGCAAAATCCCATCTCTATAAAAATTAGAAAACTTACTAATTTTGTCGATGGAGCTGAAACACATTCCTCTCAGTAAAGTATCACAAGAATGGAAAAGCAAGTATCCAACGTACTCAACACTAATACGAGGCCAGTAGATGATGTAAGACATGGCCATACAAGTGAAAAACTCAACTTAATTCAAGTTAGAGGGGGGGGGGGGGGGCCCAGAGGAGGAGGAGGGGGGATTGATGTGCTTCTTCTTAACTTCTTCATATACAGTATAAAGGTATATGGCGCAGCTGGGTGTGGGATACAACTACAGCAGGGGCTCTACCTAACAAATGCAAAATTGCAACCTAATGTGCTGCCCTCACATTAATCTGAAAAAATAAAATAAAATAAAAAATACAAAAATTAGCCAGGCATGGTGGCTGGCAGCTGTGGTCTCTTGGGAGGCTGAGGCACGAGGGTTGCTTGAGCCCAAGAATTTGAGGTTGCTGTGAGATATGAGTGACTTCCCTACACTTTAGCTAGGGTAACAGAGTGAGATTCATTTCAAAAAATAAAAAAGAAAGAAAACCTACAGGAGGAGAACTTGCCCAAACCCTCAAATATGTCCACATCGGGAATTACTTTCTTGCACTCCTGAATTTCTGCTCTGACCAAGAACTCAGAAACCGTCCATTTCTTGACTGTTTCTATGCTACCCACGCCCGCTTCCACTCCTGATTCCAATCCTGCCAGAAACTGCCTTTCTCTGAACAAACACAGAGAACTGTAGTATTTTCCTTTACCTATTTCATTCTTACCATGACCTTAGGGAAAAAATGTCATTGTTGTGTTAAATATTAAGCTCAAACCCAGAAAGAGTAAACAATTTATCCAAAGGCACACAAAGCTGCACTGGAAGAGAGACAGGGTTCAAATGCGGCCTTCGATTTCCACATGGATTGCACCCTGAGAACGTGTCTGTGAGTTTAGAGGGCAGTGCAGTAAAGGACATGAGAGGAGAGTATAAAAGGAAGTTAGTCCGTAAAGTGCTGAGTTGCACAAGTGGCCCGACCTCCCTGGTAGTGTTTCACACCTGAACTAAGGTCTTTTGTTGTCTGTGGATCAGTTTACAGCTGCCCTGCCATCACACTGGTTTGTTCTAAACACCCTGGGTCCAGCCCGTTTCCGATGAGTCTCCATCAGAGAGCCAGTAGGGACAGATGGGGAGAGCCAGGACGGCAGCTCCTGGACCAGAGACAAAACGATC
Source organism: Loris lydekkerianus (assembly GCA_963574355.1). Taxonomy (NCBI): domain Eukaryota; kingdom Metazoa; phylum Chordata; class Mammalia; order Primates; family Lorisidae; genus Loris; species Loris lydekkerianus. The sequence goes on from CAUYPK010068912.1 coordinate 29,556, forward strand.
TGCTTCTGTTTTTCTGCCTTTTCTTCAGGAGACCCTGGGGTGGCTCTCCGGTTCCCAACTAAGATGATTCCTCAGAAAGTCTGTGTTAGGGAAACTCCTCGCCCAGGTGGGCAGATTCCAAGAGGGTCAGGGATTTTGAATCTGCTTGAGATAAGCTCTTCACTTAACAGAACCAGATCTGGATAAGATGGAAGCTTTTAGATTTGCTCATAATCAGCAGTGCTCTCTAATCAACTCCAGGACTGTGTGGATGAAAACCGGAAAGGTTTCTTTCCCAATTCTTAGCAGCCTGGGGATTGAGGAACCAGTAATTAACTCCAGCCTCCTGGAGAGGAGAGCTAAGTCCTGGAGTCTGTGAGTCAACACGCACTTCCCAAAAGGGACCTCCAGGCAGCCCAGGCCAACAAAGGGGGCCCTTGACCCTGACCCTCTTCCAGACTCACCACTAATCCTGAGCAAAGTGCAGGAGGAGCGTCTCTGAAGGACCTTCTAAGAAGGACTCTGGGGGCTCCGGTCTGAGCGGAGAAGGAAGGGAACAGCTCTGGGTGTTTGGGCAGACTTCTGTGACACCTTGCTAGCACAGTAAAAGTCTGAGCTTACATGGACAGGATAGTGGAAAGAAGAGAGGGGGGCAGGGGAGGCCTTGGAGCCAGCGGGATAGTAGAGGGCAGGGAGCAACCCTGGAAAATCTCTTTTGCCCTTGACTCTAATGCTTGCTTAAGACCAAGGGAATGAGGCCAGGAGTTCAAGAGCAACCTGAGCCACAAAGCAAGACTTTGTTTCTATTAAAAAAAATTTAAAAATTACCCAGGCGTGGTGGCTCATGACTATCATCCCAGCTACTTAGGAGTCTGAGACAGGAAGATTGCTTGAACCCAGGAGTTTGATGTTGCTGTGAGCTATAGTGATGCCACAGCACTGCAGCCTGGGTGACAAAGCAAGACCCTGTCTCAAAAAAACCTCAAAGGAAGCTTTTCTTTTTAAAATAAGCCATGGGATCTAAATTTAATGTATAAGCCTGTTAATACACCTTTCAATTAGATTTTGGGGTTTATTTCCGCAGTTGAATTATACAGAGGAAATTATTTTTATTTATTTATTTATTTATTGTGGAGAAGGGCCGGGGAAAGAAGACGAGGGAAGAGGTGCGTGACAGGGTCGGGCCAGTGGCATGGTACCACATTGGCTGTATCTAGGTAGAGACAGTTTCAGGCCGGGCCTTGCTGAGTCGTTGCTACGCGGAAGTAGCTCCATGGATCTACTTCTAGTCAGGCTCGGGAAGTTGCACTAGGCCTCAGGCACATGGCAGGGCCCAACAATTCCCTCTTTTGTTTTTTGTATGGCGGAAAAACATAGTCCCTGTCTTAGGTTGCCTGCTCTTGCAGTTTCAGTCTTACCCATCGTGGGGATACAAACATCACTGGTTTGGTCCCTGTCTTAGGTTGACTGAATGCAGAGTGATCTTACCCATCTTTGGGTACTATGAATGTAATCCACCATGCAGCCTCTCCGTCGACTGTCTGCGGTTGTCCCCGCGTTCGGAAGGTTACCTGTCCTTGGTGCTATGGAGGGTGGTGAAGAATAAGAGGTAGATTCTTGGTTAATGAGCCGGTGATATTGGACCTCGACCTGATTT
>CAUYPK010068914.1:0-20673 GCA_963574355.1 Loris lydekkerianus
AGTGACTTTGGCACAGAGAACCCAAGGCTCTAGCAGTCTCTGGCCAGGAGAAGGGCTCTGCGCAGAGGCAGGGAGGGCTCCAGAGGGCACGCAGCTACCAGAGTCCCTAGTCAGATGGATGAGCTAGTGTGGAGGCTGGGAGGACACAGGAGGGGGAACGCAGAGTTGCATGGCTCCCGCAGTTCCTGGTCAGGGAATGCAGAGCCCTGGTGGGTGCGGGTCACTGGTCAGGGGTCGCTGCACAGCTCTTATGGAGGTCTGGGCGACGCCAAGCCCAGGAGTTTGAGGTTGCTATGAGCTGTGACATCAGGGCACTCTACCCAAGGCAACAGCCCAAGGCTCCAGTGTGCCAAAACCGTCTCACTCTGCCCCTAAGGATTAGGGCTGTGAGGCAGTTCAGTCCCTACCTTTAAGCTGCTCAGTCACTAGGTTACTTGTCCCGCCTGTTCCTTGCTCTGGGACCCTGAGGGCAGAGCTTGCCGGAGCAGTTTTTCCACACAATGGCTTTCACTGAGCCCAGCTCAGTGGCTCATTTGGGGGCCCCAGACAATGCCCAAAGTTCTCCACACTCTTGCTCAAGCTCGCCCCAAGGCAGCTCAACTGAGTGCCAAGTCCAAGAACACCAAAAATGTTCACAGGTAAGGCCTTTCCAGTTTGCAGTCTCACTGCTGCTTGTACTCATGGTTGCCGGCGTGATTAGGTCCATCGAACACATGCAGCCACTTGCCAGTTTTCCACTGTTTTTGTCCTCCTCCTGGGGTCCAGAAGTCCCTTGCTGGCTCCCTGTATCTTCAAAGGGATGATCATAGGCAGATCCCACTGGCCAGAGATGTCTGGAGTCTTGTCTCCCCAGACCCGCCATGCCCAGTTGCATGGAAGCTGTTACTCCCATCTGATTCTTTACCATGTGCACTCGCCGAAGTTTTTTTTAAATGTCAATTTTTTTTTTTTTTTTTTTTTTTGAGACAGAGTCTCACCATGTCACTGAAGGAGCTAAGGAAATTTCAAGCCAAAATGTTTTTCCTCGGCATAAAGAATATTTTCAGTGAAAAGGCCATTTTTGATCAGAAAGCACTGGCCTCTCTTCTCTAAAACCTGAGTAACCTGATTTAGAATCAGAAAAGGGGCGTCTGGACTCCTTATCACATGCTAATAGACCTGGCCCTAAGGTCATTTGAAGCCCAATACCTGTCTCTCAGGTTAATCTACTAATCAATCTGTTTCCCTCCGTCTACCCATCCCCCCTTAGCAACCACTTGCTGCACGGATACTTACCAGTTTGTCTCCCCCTGCTCTTCTAAAAGGCATCTTTAAAAGCCACTGGCTATCTATCACTGAAACTGTGGGAAATCATGGCATTTGGTAATAAACCTTTCTCTTATTAATCTATTATAACTGTGAGTTGATATTTTCAGCGAACCAACCTAAGGAAAAAGAGCCAGTTTCCCTGAGACCCTTTCATCACCTTTGGTGCAATGAGTTCCAGGGCATTACAGCTCACAGCAATCTCAAACTCTTGGGCTTAAGGTATTCTCTTGCCTCAGCCTCCCAGTAGCTGGGACTACAGGTGCCTGCCACAACCCCTGGCTGTTTTTGTTGTTGTTGTCGTCGTTGTTGTTCAGCAGGTCCCGGCCGGATTTGAACCCACCAGCCCCAGTGCATGTGGCTGGTGCCCTAACCACTGAGCCTGGGTGTCACGCCATCAATTTTTTAAAAAATTTGATCGGCACCTGTGGCTCAAAGGAGTAGGGCGCCAGCCCCATATACTAGAGGTAGCGGGTTCAAACCCAACCCTGGCCAAAAACTGCAAAAAAAAAAAAAAAATTCAGATTAATATGGGGGTATAAACAATTCGGTTACACTCTTTCCATTTGTTAGAGAGAGTCCAAGTTGTGGTTGAGCACCTCGTCCAAGAGGTGTGCTAAACACCCTTTCAGTGTGCACATTATTAGGTGAGATTTACCAACGTCCTCCCCTTCCTCCTGTTCCCCCACTTGAATTTAATTATGTTTTTCTCTCATGTGAGCATGGAGTTGTCCATCTACTGCTTTCATATTAGTATTGAATACATTGGCTACTTTTGCTTTTTCATTCTTGTGATATTTTAGTAAGGAGAATGGAAGTGACAACTTCTCATAAGACTGTCCTTGAGGAAGCAATAAAAAATAATGATTGTATTAAATCTCAACCCTTGGGTTATGGTGTCTCTTATATCCTGAGTGACAAAATGGGATATTGTCACACAGCACTCATATTGCACACCCGAGTATGACGATTGTCTTGAGGACAGCCCTTGGGGAATGGCTGGAGCTGCAAACCCACCTGGATATCTAGACATTCATTTCATGAAATCCTAATATTGCTTGAAAGAGTAAAATCTCATTCCATCTGAAAGAATCACTGACAACAGACAATTGTTATTTAGACTTGAGTATTTGAGAGATATTTCTTTGTTTCAAGGGAAACAAGGATGGTATTTGCTGCCAATGATATTTCTTGAGCATTCAAAGAAAATTAGAATTTTGCAAGACTGTGTCTGAGACCAGGTTAGATGGCTCATGACTCTAGCTAACCCTATCCCCCTGGAAGGCTGAGGTGGGTGGATGGCCTGAGCTCAGGAGTTCAAGACTCACCTGAGCAAGAGCGTAACCCTGTCTCTAAAAACAGCTGGGCGTAGGCGGCGCCTGTGGCTCAAAGGAGTAGGGTGCCGGCCTCATATGCTGGAGGTAGCAGGTTCAAACTCAGCCCCGGCCAGAAACTGCAAAAAAAAAAAAAAAAGCTGGGCATCATGGAGGGCGCTTGTAGTCCCAGCTACTGGAGAGGCTGAGGCAGGAGGATTGCTTGAGCCCAAGAATTTGAGATTGCTGTGAGCTATGACACCAGGGCACTCTACCGAGGGTGACAAAGTAACAAATCTCAAAAAAAAGACCTGCTGTGTCCACCATTCTGGGCTTGGTAGCCTCCACATAGTTGGAGACTGTTGTGATGGGATCAGCGGCATAGTTGTCCAGTTTGATTCTGTGATGCTGTGGTGCTCAAAGTTAGACCAACAGTTTAAGGACAAGAGGTAGATAAATGGCTTCAGATTCTCGTTGAAATTACCTTTTAAGAATCTACTATTTGGCATGTTTTGGTTCCAGAACTGAAATGCAAATCTATGACGACTTGAAAAGTCTATGAAAAAAATACACCTCCCTGGTCCAGTTACAAATTTCGGTCAGAACAGCATATGTCACAACAGATCGAATTTGGAGGCAGAGATGAGACTTTAGCTGCCCTTCGTGAAGCCGTATATTAAAAGATATTTACAGAGATGTAAAACAATGCCACTCTTCCCATCGGATTTACTTTTGAAGCCTATAGTTATTTCATTTCTTTCTTTTCTTTTCTTTCTTTCTTTCTTTTTTTTTTTTTTTGAGACAGAGTCTCACCATGTTGCCCTCAGTAGAGTGCGATGGCATCACAGCTCACAGCAACCTCAAACTCTTGGGCTTAAGCGATTCTCTTGCCTCAGCCTCACAAGTATCTGGGACTATAGGTGCCCGACACAACGCCCGGCTATTTTTTTGTGGTAGTTGTCATTGTTGTTTGGCAGGCCCCAGCCAGGTTCAAACCCGCCAGCCCTGATGGTGTATGTGGCTGGCCCCTTAGCCACTGAGCTACAGGCGACAAGCCTAAAATTATTTTTATAAAAATACATGTTTTATGTTTACATGTAATATTTTTTTCCATAAATGAATTAATAGAGATTTAAAACTTTCTTAGTTTCAAACAAGAAAAGTATTGATAGATGTAACCCACATAGACTAGAAAAGGGGTCCTGAGACCAAAAGTTTTCAGACCTGCAGCTTTAATGCAAACCTAAATCTGTTGAGCAAGAGGTTGAACGGAGCAGAGCCTGGCAGGTGTCCTGAAACACTACAGACATGTTCATTCATCCACTCCTGGGCTGTAGGTCGGGTGCCAAGCTCGTGCCAAACCGTGGTGCTGAGGGTTGCACATCCAACCATGACTAGACTTAGTTGGGGGCCCCAAGGCCCATGGAGGGCTGTGATGATTAATTTTGTGTGTCGACTTCACTGGGCCGCAGGGTGCCCTATGAACCATTGCTTCCGTATGTCTGTGAGGGTGTTTCTGGGATGAGATTAGCATTTGAATTAGTGGATTTGGGTGAAACAGATTTCTCTAGACAGTCCGAGGGAGGCATCATTCAATTCCTTGAAGACATGAATAGAATAAAAGGCAGAAAGAGGAAATTGCCCCTTTACATCTCATCTCATCCTCTCCTGCCCTTGGACTGGGATTTACACCACCAGTTTACTGGTTCTCAGCTTTTGAATGCAGAATGAACCACACCCTTGGCTTTCCTGGGCCTCCAGCACGCTGACAGCTGGTCAAGGGTGCTGTCAGCTTCCGTGATTCCTTACCCAGTTCCTTATAACAAATCTCTCAATGGATAAGCAGATACATAGGTAGCTATAGATAAGCCTGTCTATCTGTAGCTATCTTTGCAACTATTATTAGCTTACTCTATCATCTATTTACCTATATCATAGGCATATTATATCATATATTAAATCATAGACATATTTATCATCTACCTGTATATCTATCTCTGTCATCTATCTATCCTCTATCTATCTATCTATCAATCAATCTATCAATCAATCACCTGTATCTATCCATCCTGGCGGTCTGGACACACACAAGGACAGTAAGTGGCACGGCCTCATTTTGAGACTGAGGACAAACATTTCTCAAGTTTCCCCCTCTTTGGGCCTCCAGCACTGTTGGAGACTCCCCCCCCCCCCCACTGGAGGCAGTTGGGGGAATCATTTTAAGTGCTTACGGTGGGAGTGTAGAAGCAGCTCTGAAGAGCAGGAGCAGGCTGGGAAATCAGAGTCTAAGGACTCCACTGATATCACAGAGGTGGGAGGAATGTTCATGCTATTGTCACATTGCTAGAAAAACCAAGAGGGAGAGAATTGTTGGCTTGAATGGTCTCCTCTTTTCCTGGAACTTATGGGCAAGCAGCCATTTCACCTTACTGAGACATCCTCACCCAAACTTAATGGCTTCTTCTCCCTGACCCCAGCTCCACTGAGGAGCAAGGCTGTGGCAGCAGGGACAGGTGCACAGAAGGGGCACAGTACAAGGGCCTGACACCTGCAGCCTCTCAGGGAAGAGCAGATGGACACACTGTGCATACCCAGGGCCAGGAAATAAAGGTACTTTGTGAAAAAAAAAAAAATGTTTTTTAATTTTCTATTTTACTTCCAGTATGCTAAATACATACCATACATATCTATATAATCCAAATAAGCTAAGGCTCTTTGAAGTCTTTTATAATTTTTACAAGTGTAGTGACTTCCTGAGACCCAATAGAGAGACGTGCTCCCCATGGCAGCACCCAGCACACTCAGGTCTCTTCTTGGCACTGGGCTCGCTCCCCAGCTACACCTGGGGCATCCAAAGAGGGGAGACTTGCCACGCCCAGTGTGAGCCGTGAGTCACATCATCTGCCCTTGACATTAGCTCAGCAAGACACAGATGCGGGAAAGGTTGTTACTAAATTCCCTACTGTCTGCCGGTCACGTGGGAAGGGCAAAGTGAAGGACAATGTGTTTCCAAAGAAGTTAGGGCTCAGCTGTAAAGGAAGGAAACACACCAGCTGCTCTGCGTCCCTGGGTTGGTTCTTAGCAAAAGAGCCCCCAGAAGCACCCCCACCTCCACAGCACAGGTGACTTTGTTGGAGAGAGTGCATTGGGAGACACGGGCCTACACCCTGCTGAGGTCCTCACACCCACAAGATCTCCTATTCTCCCAAGAGCATACGAAGGCGGCCCCTCTTCCCATTCCCCTAGAAAAGGGACCACCTACCAGGGCGTATTGAAGATTGTGGGATAGAATATGTGGGGCCAGGGGTCCCCAGGGACTGGGAACCCAGGGACTCCACAAACCAAGGCCCCCTCCGCCTCTGCGGTGTGGAATTTTTGCCAAAGATCAATGCACAATTCATCTGAATAAATTCCTAGCTGTCTTGTGGCACCTGGTGGCCCAACTGATGTGTCTAAGTATTCTTTTCTTTCTCTCTGGAGCAGTCTGAGTGTATACATCTCCCTTCCTGGTGTGAGGCCCAAGCTCAGCCCCAGCTGAACTCATGGGTCAAGAGGTCGGAAACCAGGCACAGCCGCATGTAGGGTCAAGGCTTGTGACAGAGAGGGCTGACCAGGGAGGAGCACTTGGAAGCCTAGAGTCCCTTTCCGAAGTTATTGAACATGCAGGCAGCAGCCTGGACAGGGGTCCTGACCTGTTCCCCATAGAGGCCCCAACTGTTGTAGCGTACAGCCCTCTTGGCCAGTGCAAGTCCCTAGAAGCTTCCACTCAAGCTGGAGTCTTAAATGAGGTCTAGATGGTCTACCTGGAGGCTTCCTCCAGGCTCTTCCTGCACAGCCCATCTCCAGACCCCCCAGCGCCCTCTCCCAGCCATACCCTATCGTTCCCTACCTTCTCTACAAGGACACTCTGGCTCCAAACCTCTCCAGGGCTCCCACCAGCTTCCTTTAAGCAGGGGCAGCACTCAGCACCCCCTTGTTAACCACTAACTCCCTCCACCCCAGCTCTTTGATATGAAAAAGATATTTTCTCAATGCTCTGTAAAAAGCTACTATTAACACCCCTGTCAGCCACTTCTGGCTTTGAGAATTGCCCTCCTTAAGTCCCTTTTCTGGACATGCTGGGTCAGCTGAGCCTCTTCCTGCTCTAGAACCCCATGTGGGCTCTGGCCCTGCGTTCAAACACCTCCCGAGCACTGGGCTCAGGGTGCTGGCCTGGTGCTGAGCCAAGGCAGGGCCGCTGCTGCTGTTCCATGCATGGCTCCAGTACAGGGGCAAGGGGAGCCCACACTTGGTCCATAGTGAAGCCCCAGGGGCTGTGTCTTCTGTAAATTCACACCAGATATCTTTTGAGAGGTAGGTCAAATGTAGGCTTGTCCATAGCCAGCCCCAAAGCCACCACCGTTTCTCCTTGAAACTATTTTCACTCACTCACTTATCCCTTACCCCTCCAACCCCGTACATTTGAACTATGGAAAATACAAACTGGTGGATTTCTCTGCTGTGCCTCTTTATGGCCATGGGACTGGGCTTTCCTGCCATTCTAGGAGAGACATCAGCAATTCTGGGCACCAGCTGCACCCAGCCAAGAATGGCCAAACTCCAGCCACCCCGAGCCACGAAAGCAAGCGCAGCTGAGACCAGCGGAGTCACCCCGCCCAGCCCAGCCAATATGGGCCAAGCCCCACCTAACCCAAGATACGTGAGCAAGCTGGGTAGGAATCAGCTGAGTGGCCACAGAGCCCAGCAACATCAGTTGACACCAAAGGGAACCCAGCAAAAGTCAACAGAGCCACCAGCTCAGGTCTTCCAGCCCGAATCAGCCAAGCCAGGCTGCCCAGAGACCTGCTGTCAACAAGCCCCCGCAGCTCAGTCAGCCAGGCAAGTCCTGGTCCCTGTGGCAGCTGGGAGGGGTTGGGGGAGTGGGGGGGCTTGTAGCATCTCCCTGAACAGCAGTGTCCTAAGGACTTCTGTGTCATCAAACACATAGGAAACATTTTATTTTCTTGCTCTTTCTTGAAATGTGAAAGCTGAAAATTCCATTTATTTTTTCTTCCTTTATTTTTAGAGTTGAAATTAGAAAAGTCAAAACCCTTATTAGAGCCCTGCAGGAGCGTCTGGCGCCCTCCCATGCACACTCAAGCCCAGACCAGATGGCACAAGCTCTGAGGGACTGAGAGGCTCAGCATCCTGTGGCCTTGGGCAGGAGGAGGTCTCCACAGATCTGAGAGCTGAGCCCAGAGAGGAAGGAGCATCAGTGGGTTCTAACAGCCTTCAAGTTCTCCACAGGGCACTTTCCAACCTTTGACTCATGAAGGGGTTAAGGATGTTTCCCTTCTTCCTCAGGGCAACTGGCCAGGCCCTGGCCTCAGCCTCTCCAGTGGGGCAGGGGGTGGGACATGTGAAATTCATTATCAGAATCTGTGGTGTCACAATATGAGCAAGGTTTGAAGGCAACTTTCGCTGCACTTGCTCCCCCCTCTCACCTCCACTGAGGCCTGGCTTGGTTCCCAGTGGAATGTTCCCCAGTGTTCGCTGCAGTCTCTGCAGACAGTAGGCTCCCAGCACCTGAGGGGTTGCAGTCATGGGCTCTGGCCACAGAGGGTCCAAGAATGGCCACAAGGCCCCGTGTGCCAGTCCTGGAGAGGCTGAACCAGGCAGAGGCAGCTTTGTCGGGACTGCCCTGTGGGAGAGTGACAGAGGAAGGGGCAGTTGAGGCCATCAGGCAACCCCCCATCCTGCCAACACCCACCCCTACCCCATCCCTGTCCCCCCATCCCTTCATTCAGTCAAACCCGGAGTTTCAGAAACACTGCTTTATGACATATCCTCAGAAGTGGAATTGCCAGTTGTGGAGTATTATTTTGCAAAAAGTTTTCCATATTTCTATATAGTCATAATTGTTTTTCCCAACTTTGAGGTTGTGTTTGGTTGGTTGGTTGGTTGTTTATTTTGCAGTTTTTGGCCAGGGCTGGGTTTGAACCCACCACCTCCGGCATATGGAGCCAGTGCCCTACTCTGTTGAGCCACAAGCACCACCCTGTTTGTTTGTTTGAAGCAAGAGTCTCACTCTATCACCCAGGCTGGAGTGCAGCGGCACAATCACAGCTCACTGTAATCTTGAACTCCTGGCCTCCAGTGATCCTCCTGCCTCAGCCTCCTAAAGTGCCAGGATATAGGCATCAGCCATCGTGCCCAGTCACGACCTTTGGGTTCTGAAAATGTTCAAGTCTATACAGGATGTGAAGTGATCGTGTGATGAACATCTATCCACACTCTTCTGGACTCACCCACTGTTAACATCCCATATAATAGTATCCTCTCACCCCATGTCACCCCCACCCACGGAGTTTTTCCAAGCTATTTGAAAGTTTGCTATCACAATGGCTTTCTTCAAATACTTCAGGATGCAGCTCCTAGAAATAAGAATGTTTTCCAGCATAATCACAATACTAATACACCCAGAAAAATTAACAGCAATTTCACAATATATAATGTACCATCCACCTTTAAAATTCTCTAATTTTCAAAAAAAGTCTTATAGATATTTTTCTTTGCAAAATCTTATTTAACCTAGACCAGTCTCTGTCTGTTTTGCTTTTCATGACATTGATCTAAGCCAGATATGTTATAGACAATCCCACTTTATGGATTTATTTGGTTGTTTCCTCATGAGATTAGGTTCAACTTAAACACCCAAGGCAAGAATTCTACTTAGACAGCACATTGATTATTTTTCCTACCTATATAATATTCCATAGAAAGGATGCACTAATAACTCACCATTTCCTGCACTATAGGACGGTAATGTTGCCACCTTCCCCACACCCACCAGAGTTTTGACATTTTCCTTCATTTTTCCAGCATTCTGAGATTGCTAGACAAAGATTGGTTGTTTGTTTTCTCTCTTGACATATATTTTCATATCACTTTCAAAAAGTTTCTATCAGTTTATAGTGGTGTTAGACTGAGTGTCATCCATTCTCCTTCTTTCTCTGCTGAGAGTTGAGTTGTGAAATGGATCTTCCTGCTAATTTCCACCAACTCCTCCTTTTGCAGTTAACAGAACTAGACTCATTTTATTTTATTTTTATTTTTATTTTTATTTTTGAGATAGAGTCTCACTCTGTCACCCTGGGTAGAGTGCTGTAGTGTCACAGCTCACAGTAACCTCAACCTCAACCTCCTGTGCTCAAATGATCATCTTGCTTCAGCCTCCCAAGTAGCTGGGGACTGTAGGCATGCCCCCATGTCCAACTAGTTTTTCTTTTTTTTTTTTTTTCAGTAGAGACAGGGTCTTGCCCTTGCCCAGGCTGGTCTCCAACTCCGGAGCTCAGGTGAGCCACCTGCCTTGGCCACCCAGCATGCAAATATTACAAGTGTGAGTCACCTCACCCAGCCCACATCATCGATTTTGATCCCTACTCAAAAATATGCTGTTTAATGCAAAGGTGAAAAATCTTCCTAGTTACTGCCGCTGGTCATGGGTAACATTTGTTGAGTACTGACATGCATCCTGTTACCCTGTGAGAGTGGTCATGTGATCATCCTCATCTTACAGAATGAAAATCTGAGGCTCATTTGAAGCTGAAATGCTGTGCACCCCTACACGTCAGAGTCAGGATTCACACCTGGGCACTCACACTCCAAAACCCATACACTGTTACTAAGACAGGAGAGAAAATCCACTTTGTGTCAGGACACCAAGTCAGGGGCATATAATTCAGTGAACACTGGCATAGTCCTTGACCCTCCAGACTGGAAGCTGGCCAGTCCCTGGTAAGTGTGAGAATGAGCACAGTATTTCACAATAACTGGGAGGTACTGAGAATTGGTTTTTGTTTCATCTTAATTCTTACATATAAACAATTATGGGAATAATATTATCTTCATCAAGAGTTATGATTGTGCCACTGTACTCCAGCCTGGGCAACAGAGCAAGACCCTGTCTCTAGAAAAAAAAAAAAAAAAAAAACGAAAGAAAGAAAGGAAAAGAAAAGAAATAGGTCTGACTGAAGGCCTTCCAAGTCAGGGAGTTTAGAATTTATTCTGAGGGCAGTGGGGAGCCTATTCATGGTCCAGATAGGATAACATCAAAGGTCAGGAATCACATTTCAAAGTCAGCCTAAATGGCACTGGCTGCAGCTCTTCCACAGGAGAGGAGCCATACAGAGTAGAGGAGAGACAATATCAGTTACAAGCTCATCCTGCAGACAGGAGCAGATGGAGCCTCAAGGGTCTTGGGAGGCAGAACTAAGTTTCTGTGCCCAGGGGTGGTATGTGACCTTCCAGGTACCTAAGTTCACAGGCATCTGCTCCAACAGATGCCAAAGCTGCCCAGGTATCAGGAAAGAGAATCTGAGACTCCAGCTCGAGGTCATGAGCTCATTTTCACATTAAAAGCATGGTTATTGCTAAGAGGAAATGGTCTGGGCAGGTGACCTGATGTGTCCACCATGAGTACCAGGTCAATGTTGGGCGGTGTCTGAAAAATAATAGAAAGGTACTTGGGCGCTCGCCGAAAAGCACATGAGCTGCTGGATGGAGCTGGCCGCTGGTAGCTACGAGCAGGTCCTCTTTGGATTCACTGTCCACCCAGATTCCGAGGCGAGCGGCGACCACGAGAAATGGTCCCTGGTGGCTGACTTCACTCACCATGCCCACAGAAGATAGAGCATGGGGCTCTAGTACATCACAATGGTACAATAACGTGCTTGAAATTCTATGGCAGCAGGCACTTAATCAGTGGAGCAGAAGACGGATTCATCTGTGTCTGGGATGCGAAGAAATGGGAATGCCTAAAGTCAATTAAAGCTCACAGAGGACATGTGACCTACCTTTCTGTTCATCCATCTGGCAAGTTGGCTCTGTCTGTTGGTACAGATAAGACATTAAGAACATGGAATCTTGTTGAAGGAAGATCAACATTCATAAAAAACATAAAACAAAATGCTCACATAGTGGATTGGTCTCTGAGGGGAGAGAAATACACAGTTGTCATACTAAATAAAATAGACATCTATCAGCTTGACACTGCGTCCATCAGTGGCACCATCACAAATGAGAGGAGAATTTCCTCTGTTACATTTCTTTCAGAGTCTGTCCTTGCAGTGGCTGGAGATGAAGAAGTTGTAAGGTTTATTGACTGTAATTCACTTGTGTGCCTCTGTGAATTTAAGGCTCATGAAAACAGGGTAAAAGACATTTTCAGTTTTGAAATTCCAGAGCATCATGTTATTGTTACAGCATCAAGTGATGGTTTCATCAAAATGTGGAAGCTGAAGCAGGATAAGAAAGTTCCCCCATCCCTACTCTGTGAAGTAAACACTAACGCCAGGCTGACGCGTCTTGGAGTGTGGCTAGACAGAGTGAACGAAAGCCTTCCTCCAGATGGAGAGCCTTCTCCCAGGAACTGAAGTTGATCACTTGAAAAATCTGAAAAATCTGCTATCTCTTGAACTGAAGCAGAAGAGATCCACACAACGTTATTGCTAACCTATGTTTATTTCATTGAAAAGGAAAAAAAGGTCTTGAAATGCACTCTCTCTTGTGTTTTAGCAAGTAAAGAAGAACAGTTCAAAATAAGCATAGAGGAATCTGATGACACAATGCAGGAAGAAGAAAAGCAGTCAAAACTGAATGCAGAGAAATGTGGTTTAACTGATAACAGCAATAAGCCAAGGAACAGAAATAGCCTGGTGTCAACCAAGAAGAGGAAATGGGTAGAAAAGTTAGAAAAGAAGGGAAAAAAGAAGAAAATATAAATGATGTAGTAAATCCCAGATGCCTGCTAAGAGAACTTCTTTCAGATGGAATCGTTCTTTTCAAATGTACCTAAATATTTTTTTTTTCTTTCTGAGTAAAAACAAGAAATGTCTTCTTTTGGAGAAATGTACATTTTATAAAACCATTTTTAAGTATTCTTTTTTTTCTTTAAAACTGGTAAAATTGCTTTTGACAGGTTATTTCATGAATTATATATCAGTGATCTAATGTGTGATGTGTAATTTTTACTTTGAGCAAAATAAATGAAATTACTATGATTTAAAATAAAAATAAAAATAAAAAAGTACTGAACTAGAAGAGTTAGTTTGCTGTTTCTGCCCTAAAGCATTAACTATCTCCATCAGGAGGTTAGCTTCATCATCTTCTTCTTTTTTTTTTTTTTTTTTTTGAGACACAGTTTTGCTCTTTCACCCTGGGTAGAGTGCTGTGGTGTCATAGCCCACAGCAACTTCAGACTTTTGGGCTTGAGCGATCTTCTTGCCTCAGCCTCCTGAGTAGCTGGGGCTACTGGTGCCTGCCACAAGGCTTGGCTAGTTTTTCTATTTTTAGTAGAGACAGGGTCATGATCTTACTCTAGTCTGGAACTCCTGAGCTCAGGCAATCCACCCACCTCAGCCTCCCAGAGTGCTAGGATTACAGGTGTGAGCCACTGGGCCTGGCCTTCTTTCATTCTTCTCTTGAAGAAGAGAAGCACAATGGTTGTGTCAGAAAATGTCCTTGTGTCTAGGAGACACTGCTGGGGAAATGACAGGATGTCTACAACCAATTTCCAAAGGGTTCACACTCATGAGCACAAGCACACACATGCACATGCACATGCAGACACGTGTGCACAGTGTGAGAAAGACACTACGCAGATATGGCCGATGCGAACAAGTTAGCAACAGCTCTGGATGAGGGAGAAGCAAGCATCCTGTACTATTTTCTCCACTTTCCCCTGGGCTTGCAATTTTTCAAAGTTAAATTTCTGGGGGGGGGGGACATAAAAATGAATTCCACAGTTCTAGTATTATCTCTGTTCATAGGAGCTGGCCTTGGGGCCCATCCTGTTGTGTCTTTTTGGGCCACCCACCTTCTGGAACCTTCCATAGCTGCTACTTCTGCGGAATCAAGATGCAGGTGAAAGACGTTGGATCTCTGAGTCCCCTTGGGCTCCAGGCTCCCCTGGGATCCCAGCACGATGCGGGAAGCCCCCTGGGTGGCTTCCTGGCTGCTCTTGAGTGCTGCCTGCCATGCCTAGAGCCATCCTGTTCACAGGAACTCTGGCTCAAAGAGAACTGTTGGGATGGATGTGAACTGGCCATTGACCCGGCACTGGCCTGGGACGGCTGGGTCAGCAGCCCCATCTAGTGGGAGGACAGAGCAGTGAGCACCCCGCCATGGGCCTGGCACCCCCACCCTGTGCTCTGAGATCCTGGGTCCTCGACAGCGAGGGAGGTGGCAGGCAGTGGGAGGTGGAAGGTAGCCCTGCAACGAGCCATCACTGTGTTCCCGGTAGCTATTTAGTGTCTCTAAGTCTCTGTTTTCTTATCTGAAAATTAGGGGAAAATAACAGCATTTGTGGGGGCTGTGAAGATTGAAAGAAAGAACATGAAAGTCGCTGGAATATAGTAAGCCCGTGCCAAAAGGATTTGATTGTCCTAAACGAAATAGGAGGTGGGTAGGTGCAGCCAGAGAGACCCTCACCCTGAAAGTGAAAGGCATTTAAGGGGAAAGCTTCATGCAGGGTCCCTGAGGACAGGAGTGAGGAGAGGGAAGGGGTGTGTGCCATATTTTCAGAACTTAGGGGTGATGACACAGCTGGATGTGGGAGGCTTCTTCCCACCTCCACCACACCCAGCAGAGCTCCCCAAGCCTTGCCTGGGGCAGAGCTGTGCCTGCCTTTTGGGCACTATGCTGTGGTTTGTGTGAGCAGCTAGCAGGGGGGCCCTCAACAAGGGCTCCAGAGAGTGGCAGTTGTAGAGCCTGTCTCCAGGCAAGTGTGAGGCCGGCAGGATCCAGACAGGTGTCTGATACCTTCAGTGGGGGGGCGTAGAGCAGTGAAGGATGGGGACCAATGTGATAGGACCAAACCCCCACCCAGAGGTAGGGAGGGCTGCAGCAATCGATGACATGGGTTTTTACCAACAACTTACACAAACATAGGAAGTATGGCTGCCCAAATTCTGAACAGCATGATGCCAGCAGAGGCAATCCGTATCTAAGTTAACAAAACCAGGATACAAAAATGACCTAATAGGCAGAATAACAGGCTAAAAGCAGCAAAGATAAAATTTGTCAGGGACAAATAGAGTGCCAGAGGCTCAGGTGGCTACGTGCAGGGGGCAGGGTGGGGAGAGCTGGCAGGTAGCCTGGGCGCCTGAGCACAGGCTTGCCACCAACTTGTGATGCTGACTAGCAGGAAAAGAAGGACAGAAATGGGGACAGGAAGCGTGGAACAAGGGAGGGGTAATGGGCACTGGCCTGTAGCTATGTGATAAAGAGTGTGGCTGGTCCTTGTCCCCAGATCCTGGGGGCTCACCTCTCAACCCTTACTATTCATGGTGGGTCCCTTGGGCCATAGCTGATGGTTTATGCCTGCAAGCCTACTCATAATGGGGGCTGACCAGGCCAGAAAGACCAACCGTGTGAGCAGAGGGCTGGGGCTTTGAGTATTAGCCCAGCCTCGGGCCAGGAGAGGGGCAGTGACCCAAGCATGCGTGCCTATGTAACAAAACCTAGTAAAATCTCTAGACATCACAGTGCAGGGCAGCTTCCTGGCTTGGCAGCACTCTACCTGTTGTTGCTACCACCTGGAAGATCATGTGTGCCTAGCAATGACATCTGGGCCTACCCCAGCCCTTACCACCATGCGTCTCTCTCTTTGGCTGGTTCTGGTTTATATTTCTATGTTATAATAAAACTGTAATTCTAAGTATAGGGCTTTTTGGAGTTCTGTTAGTTGCTCTAGCAGATTATTGCACCTGAGGGGGCAGTGAGATTGAATGCCACAGTTTGTAGCCAACTGATCAGAAGTGGCCTCGGGACCCCCAAACCTGTGGCCAGGGTCTGCAGAAAGGATAGTGTTATGGGAGGCTGTGCCCTTAGTCCATGAAGCTTGGCCCGGAAGTCACTGCCATGGTGTTTGCTGGTGTCCATCGTGAAGACTCTCCTGACAGGGCTGTGTCAATGACAGCTGGAGACAGACTGATGGGCTCCTGGGTCTGCTCCCACGCGCACACCCTTGCGGTAGAGCTGGACTGGCTCTAGCAAGAGCATAAAAGATGGAAAGGACACAGGGATTGGAGCCAGGAGGACCTGCTAGGGCCCTGGGGGACAGTGTGGAAAGAAAGGGGCTTTGAGGGAGCAGAGGCCCTGGGTGGAGGAGCAATGTGGGGCAGGAGGCTCAGAGTGAGTTGGGAGGTGCAGACATTCATGGAGGACAATGCCACAGGTCAGCTCTGCCGTCAGGTGGGAGCAGGGCTAGGTGAAGTCACTTGACAAAGTTCTGTCCCTTCTTGTCAGTGTGGAAGCCTGGACACAGACTCACCCCACGCAGCCCCTACACCCTCACGCACTTCCCCCGTGATGTCTCCAATGTGGCCTGGACTTCCCGTGTGTCTCCTACATACTCTCCCCTGCTCCAGGGAGTGGTTCCAGCCCCACACCAAGCTGGGGCTTGGGCCTCAGACCAGGGTCCCCACCTCGTACTCAACCCCCTGCAAATACTGTGCGCTGTTGTGGGGCGGTTATTCCGTGCAGGCTGCTCCATTACATGGCATAGGGCGGACACACACAGGGGCACCCTTTAAGAAGTGGGCCACGGGCTTTGTGTACATTGTCTTATTTAATCCTTATCAAACAAAATGTCTACTACTATCCCTGCTTTTTATGTAAAGACCTCAGGGTCCTTGAGTGCTTGCCAAGGTCAAAAGCTGGACAACACTTAGGCCTGGACACACCCAAACCCTGTCTATCTGCATCCAATGCTCAGAGGCAGGGTGAAGGATCAAAGAAGTGACAGGGGGCTGACTCCCCATCTGGCTGTGATATTTAGGACAATAGAGGGGAGCTCTGGGGCCTTCCTGTGCCCCTGATGCAGATAATACAGAATTGCCAGCGGTGGAGCTGCTCTCTGCACCCGCCTCCCTCAGGCCAGCTACCCAGGTGTTGTTTGCTCCGGAAACCCCATGCACCTCTGGAATCTTCTATTTGTGGAACCTGCTTCCACACCCTGGAGGATGGTGTTACTTACCTCTCTCTATCTCTACCAAAAGCCCAAGGCTTTCTTGTTTGTTTTCTTTCTACAAACTTAGCTTTAAACAAAATAAGAAATATGTTCTGCCCATATTTCTTATCACACAAAAGGCAATTTCAAACACCCTTGGGGATTCTCTGGGCGGTGCCCTAACATCACACCCCTGGCAGCCCACTTGCAGTTGTCCCACATGTGACATCCATGACTCAGATGTGAGGGGAGTGGGAAGCCTCGGTTTTCATGAAGGCTATAATTTAAATAACACTCCATGGTGGGTAATACTAAGACAACCACCTACCACATATCTGACACTTTAAAAGTTCACACAGGGTCCCAGGGGTGCTGTGAGGCGGTCACCCTGCCCTGACAGTGGCCGTGGGCGCTCTGGACGGTGGTGCCCTCTATGGAGCCTCCCGCCATCCACATGCACACCCCAGCCGAGCAGGGTCCAAGATGAAGTGATCTGGTGGAGTTCCATGGGAAGGCGTTTATTATATAATCACTGAATTATAAATTACAGCCTTTGTTTAAAACAAAGCATTTGGCAGTGACTAAAATACTTCCTCCTCTAATGTTTCACCCTGAGAGAGGCCCAGAGTGGTGCTCCAGGCAAGGGTCATCCTGTGCTTCCTGGACCCTGGGGCTCCTATAATCCTATAATGATCCTGCCAGGATTATTCCCACCCAGAGATGCCCTGCCCAAAACCATGTCTGTCCCAGAGGTGTCCATGATGTAAAATATTGGTGGCTTGAGAAGGAGGGACCCAAGGAAAATAGGCTTAGGAATGAAAGATATTATGGATCTTTCTAAAGTGAAGGCACAGCTTTCCTTTGCAGCAATATGGTAGACAAAATACATAAAAATTCCAGATAAAATGTAAATGTCTTTCTAAATGCATGGATGAGCCCACAGAAAAGCAAAAAGCCTGAGGCCCAAACATTTCAGAGAATGTGTTGATTTTCTAACACTGCCGAACAAATCACCACAAACGGAGTGGCGTAAGGTAACACAAATTTATTATCTTGCAGTTCTGGAGGACACTGGTCTCACCAGGCTGCATCCCTCAGGGAGAAGCTATTCCACTAGCTTTGTCGCCCCTCCACTACCTCCCAATTGGCCGATGCCCCTCCCCCATCATCAAAGCCAGCACAGTGGCCATTCTCCAGCAGTCACAAGTCCCTCCATTCTCCCATTTTATGGTCCCCTGTGATTACAGTGAGCCCACCTAGTTAATCCAGGGTAATCAGCCAATCTTAAAGTCAACCAATCAGCAACCTATAATTTCTTCCGCCTCCTTAATGCCTTTTTGAGTGTAGTCTATCATATTCCGGGTTCTGGAGACCAGGAGGTGGACATCTTTGGGACGGGAAAAGATCTGCCATAGAGAAGAAACAGAAAACCAAAAACGTAAATGGGGCTAACACTGTGCCACCTCAGGTGGGAGGTCAGCAGCTTCCAAAGCACTGGCAATTCCCTCACCAGGAAGGCAAGAGATTTGGCTCAGGCATAGACGAGGGGATCAGAGCTGAGCCCTGCTAAGCCAGGACATCGAGGGCTATGCTCCCAGAGGACAAAATTCTGTCCATTGGCAAAAAGAGGCCACCAAGGAGTGTGTCTGCCTCAGATTGTCTCCAAACATTCCCGTGAGACTGCCCATCCACAGCCTGCCCGCATGCACTGTCTGAGAACCCTGCTGTTAGGAAATAATAAGAAAATAGCTTGTTCCAAGCTGTTAGGACCCTGAGATGTCTGGAAAAAGCAAATCCAAAGCCTGTTTAGGGACTACACCCTCAGTCTAGGTTGCACATGTTCCACAAATGAAGTTCCACCAGCAGGGACACATAACCCCAGACCACAGAGCAAGTGAGGAAACAAGCCATTGTGAGCAGGAGGGGAAAGAAACAGTGAGTTGAAGAACTAGACTCCTAAGCATGCCAAATAATGAAAAACAGATACAGATTATGAAATAATTGTTTTATAATTGTTAAGAATAAAAAAGGAATCAAAGCATGTGAAAGACCAAGATAATATTAAGATAAGGATCAGGCATGTTTGCAATGAACTGAATAGTGTTTATAGAATCGAAAACAATGGTTATTGGAACAAAAAGCTCAGTGGACATATTTAACAGCAGATAAAACATAGCTGAAAAGAGCAACAATGAACTGAAAAATAAGATTGCAGAGGCCAGGCATGGTGGCACACGGCTGTAATCTCGCACTCTGGGAAGCCAAGGCAAGAGGATTGCTTGAGGCCAGGAGTTCTAGACCAGCCCCATCAAGAGCAAGATCCCCTTTCTATCAAAAAAGAAAAATTAGCTGGGCATTGTGGTGGGTGCCTGTAATCCCAGCTACTAGGGAGGCTGAGGCGAGAGAATCACTTAAGCCCAGGAGCTGGAGGTTGCTGTGAGCTGTGATGTCATAACACTCTACCAAGGGCAATAAAGTGAGACTCTGTATCTACGAAAAAAAAAAAAAAAGATATGAAGCACTCTAAAGAATTAAAATTAAAGATACAGATAAAAACTACTTGAAACAAATAAATAACTTGAAATGCTGAGAGAAAAAAGCAGGTTGTGGAATGACACTGCATGACTCATTTCTATAAAATATAAACACATGGAAAAAATGAGCATGAAATAAGGACATTTCTAGACAAAAACCGAGTTTACTGGCAACTGATTACTACTGATCACAACAAATATTAATAGTTAAATGACAGAGATTGCCAAATGGGATTTTTGTTTTTGTTTTTGTTTTTTTGCAACTTTTCGATGAGGCTGGGTTTGAATCCGCCACCTCCAGCATATGGGACCAGTACTCTACTCCTCTAAGCCACAGGTGCCGCCCCCAAATGGGATTTTTTAAAAATCCAGCCATATTCTCTTTGCAAGACACACATCTAAGACATAAGAACAGAGAAAGATTAAAAGTTAAAAGAAGAAGAAGAATGGCACAGTGGCTCAGGCCTATAATCCCAACACTTTTGGGAGGCCACAGCAGGAGGATTACTGAAGGCCAGGACTTTGGAAGCAGCCTTAGCAACATAGTAAGACCTCATCTCTACAGAAAATAGAAAAATTAGGAACAGAGTGAGACTGAAAGAGGATACCCAAGAACTGAGAGAGGAGACCCAGGAAAGGTGAGGTCTAGGAGAACAGAGGTCTTCTCAAGGATATACCTGTGAGGTTCCCACCCCACCCCCGTGGTGACTCAGATCTTAGGAATTTGTAAAAACTTAACTTCCTGGAACCTGAAAACTAACTCTTGGTTCTGCTTCTGTAAAAGCCCATGATTCTGTAAAAGCCAGAGCCTACTTTTCCAGCTTGCTTCAAACTGACCAATGAGGAAGGTACCCATTGGCTGGAACTTTTTGACTGAAGATAAAAAGGGAAAAAAGGGAAAGACCAAGCCAGTCAGGGAGTGTGGCCCTTTTGAATTCTTCTATACTGTTGCTACATGAGCTGAATAAAAGCCTTCTTCCTCTTAAATACAGTGTTTGGGTGTTCGGTCTCTCCACTGGGCCTCATTTTCCTGCAATAAAACAAATTTTTTATTTTTTTATTTTTGTTTTGTTTTTTACTTCAAAATAAGATATGTGCGGTGTGCATAGGAATTTGTTCATAGTTTTTTTGTTTGTTTTTTTTCATTTCTTTATTTTTTATTGTTGGGGATTCATTGAGGGTACAATAAACCAGGTTACACTGATTGCATTTTTAAGTAAAGTCCCTCTTACAATCATGTCTTGCGCCCAAAAGGTGTGGCACACACCAAAGCCCCACTCCCCTCCCTCCTTCCCTCTCTTTGCTCTTCCTTTCTGATTTCATTTCTTTTTTCTTTTTTTTTTAAGCAGGAACTCAACTTTATTGCGTCAAGCAGCCACTCATATAGAGCGTGGGGAAGGGGCGGGGAAAGAAGGCGGGGGATGAGGTGCGTGACAGGGTTGGGCCAATGGCATGGTACCACATTGGCTGTATCTAGGTAGAGGCAGTTTCAGGCCGGGCCTTGCTGAGTCGTTGCTACGCGGAAGTAGCT
>CAUYPK010068916.1:0-53570 GCA_963574355.1 Loris lydekkerianus
CCTCAAATAGAATTTGTGAAGAACCAAACAGAAATTTTTGAAAATTGAACTGCCAAGAGCCAACAAATTTAAAGAAAATCTATTATAATCAAGAACTACAAAAGGGATTATGCTTATGAGAAAATGTGAAAGGCAGTAATTTCTATTAGCATGTTATTTTGACACTTCTGTTCAGTAATGATACCAAAAACAACCGAGGGCTGGAAAAGACCCCAACAAAGTGGATGTCATTATTTCCTCTGCCAATGTTAGGAATCTTCTCATCTTTGGATGTAATTGTTTTTTGCTTGTTTGTTTGTTTTTTTATTTTTTTTCCTCCTTGTGGGATGCTACCTTAGCCCAAGCGGCCCAAGTAGCAAATTCTCTTAACACAAATTAGGACCTGAGAAAGACAAGAATTAAATATCCCTTCCATTCCATGATCTCAGCTATCTCCTGTCATGCTTCCACACTGTAGATTCAAATGCTACAAAGCAAAAACCCTTAATGCCTCTTCAAACTGAGTCACAGCCCCTCACCCCCCCAGCAGAAGACCAGTACCATACAGCAAGAGAAACCTTTAAGTGTCAACCCAGCAGTATTTGGCTAGCATGAGAATGATCAAGTGAGGTCTTTTTCTAGACAGACAAGAAGATAAACACAGAGACTGACCGTCCCCAAGGCAGACTCTACTGGGAATTCAAGCATCTTTGTTCCCAGCCCAGACCATGTATCAAATCTGGATGAGCAACATCCAAATGCCTTGTATGTCTGTGTGCACGCACACAAGCACACACAAATTTCTCCTTGGTAAAAACACATGATTACTCCACCATGGAAGCAGGCCGCACCCACTTAATTCAAACTCATATTAGAAATTGATGTATCCAAAACACCGGAGGTAACATTCCACAGAATGTAATAGGGCTTTGGAAAACACAGCTCAATTACTAACACTAGAGCCTGTGGTTAATGCACAAATTTGCCAACCTACCATGAAGTATGAAGCCTTCTGCTGCATGCCCTCACAGCCCCCAACTCTGTTTGTGAAGGGTAGGAATGAAATATTCCATATGTTTTCTTTGTCAGGGACATGGCTATTGAAAGCAAGGCCGTGGTAGTCTCCCTGCTGAGGGACTGGGTCAAGCTATTCATGTGTAACCAGGCAGATGTCAAGATGGTAATGAGAAAAACATCTCAAACATTTCTTTTTCTTTCTTTCTTTCTTTCTTTTTTTTTAAAGCAAGAGACCCAGGGTCGAAAATGCACAACGGTATTTGAAACACTGAGCCAATCTAAATAGGTTGTGTGCCACTGCCTATGTTAGCTTCTTTCCCGCTTTACAGTTCAGGTTCAAATCAAGTCCAAATCAAAATTTACAAAAATCTTTCTCAGAAACTTAAAAAACTTAAACGGGCCGAATAAGCATGTCATCTAACTTTGTAGAAGTACAAAAGATTTTAAAGAAAGGATTTTAGTTCTAAAGTTACTTTCAGGAAAATAAACTTTCCTTTATCCACAAAACACAAGCATTAATCTCAAATGCAAAAAACAAAAAAAAAAAAACCACAGTTATTCAATAACCAGTAAAATACTTAAAAGACAGGCTCAAAATACTTAAAAAGTTCTCTCATGATCTGACTATTTCTAGAACCACAGTGATTTGAAAAAATAGAATGCAGCTACTTCGTCTATTCTGAATAAATCTTATCCAGCCCCCAAGTGATCAAAGAAACTCCAAGGGGCAATCACTGGCATAAGGGTTCCCAAAGAGTGAGTTAGGATTTAATGAAAATCCTCAGTGTTCCAAAGTTTGAAAGTAGAAAATCAGTACCTTAAGATTACACTGTCTTTAAAGGAAGAGGCTACAATGTCTGCTTGGGGAGAAACACCGAGGTCCCTGTCTGGACAGCACTTCTCTACTGGACCAGCCATCTCAGAAAAGTAGCACCAAGAGAGACCCAGGGTAAAAAAGTACCACTTCCCCAGACTCTTTCCTGGAGACAAACCTTACCTCCTCACCATCAGCCTTTCATGATAGACGGCAGTAGTACCACTTACAAGAAGAAAATTTTTACAAAAACCTAAGTACTATTGTTTCTCCACCAGAATCTTTTTTTTTTTTTAGAGACAGAGTCTTATTTGTTGCCCTCAGTAGAGTGACATGATGTCACAGCTCACAGCAACCTCCAGCTCTTGGGCTTAGGCGATTCTCTTGCCTCGGCCTCCTGAGTAGCTGGGACTACAGGTGCCTGACACAACGCCCAGTTATTGTTTTTTGCTGCAATTTGGCTGGGGCCAGGTTCGAACCCGCCACCCTCAGTATATGGGGCTGGCGCCCTACTCACTGAGCCACAGGTGCCACCCTCTCCACCAGAATCTTTAAGGATTTCTGAATGAAAAGCCTGGTAGATGAGCTGCCTTTTTTCCCATTAGCACAGTGACTCACCTGTGAAGTCTGTCACGGGCTTTGAACCTGATAGACTAAACAGAACCCTTTATACTAAACAGAATAAAAGAAACGGGATTTACAATTTTAAATCACAAAGTTATAACACACACACACCGCCTAGTCATTCCCAGGAGAAACGACAAGAAATATCTTCCAATCAGTGTCACTGGAACTGATCACACTGAAGACAATTTCCCAGGTGCCACCCTGAAGATAAAGCAAGCTGCCACTCCTCCCAGATGGGAAATGTGAAGTCCAGAGTGGGCTGAGTGACTTGTCCAAGCCCTAGAATGCCCCCCTGAACTTCAGGGGTCTTGATTCCCTTACCATTTTCAATCAATCACTAAACCATTTTTGAAAGGCTGTTCACAAAAATATCCCTATAAAAGACCGGGGAGTCAACAGGGACATAAAAAGCCTGTAACCATGGACTCAAATTGACCTTGGAGAACAGAAGGCCAACAAGAAAACATTTCTTTGTAAAAAAATACTATGATTTAAAAAAAGAAAGTTAATCAAATGAGTTGAACTAGCACACGTAGCACAGAAAAGACAATATTCCCTTTTTATGAACTCAGATCAAATTATATGAGAATTCGGTGTATAATCCAAATTCTGTGAGATAAGGACATCCTGAAAGGCAATGAAAGGGCAATTATCACATTTAGAAAATGCAAAGACTAGATTAATTTAGCACCTAAAATGGAAGACTGAAGAGACTGTGAACAGGTAAGTTGCCCCTCACCACCACCACTACTACTGAAAAGAAAAGAGCTGGTAGGATAGAGTTCCTAGGGTGCTAAGTTCTCTCATTCTCTGGAAAATTCTGCAAGAATACAGCTCTGTGTCTGCACACAAAAGTGTGGAGTCTCTTCTCTGACCATGAGTCTCTTCTCTCATGAAAATATCTGGTCTGCCCAGCACCTGCAGGTATTATCCTTATGACTTCTTGAAGGCCTTCTAAGCATGAACCTTATGCCTTAGAGAAATGGAAAAAAAAAAAATCAGAAGTTAACCACTGGCAGAGTTCAATCCCTAGAGTTTCAGGAAAGACACTGCCAAGTGGGAAGCACATCTCCCATTCTGCAACTTCAAAACCAGACAAATGAAAAGAGCAAAAACTGTAAAATTCATCTCCCTGTATAAGAAAAGGGCTCTAATCAAGCTCTTTAGGTGAAGTTTGATGTCACCCTTTATAATAAAATGACTCTTTTTACACTCAGCTCCACACAAGGGAACCTCAAAGCTGGAGGGGAGTGCAGAAGAGGGACCTGAAGCAATCCCAGGTACATTCCTTCCCCATCTCCACACTGCTTCAAGGTAAAGGAGCCATCTCCCCACCAAATGTATATCACTCTTCTTAGGAAGGAAAAGTTCCTCAAATAGAACTTTAAAAATACAAGGGAACAGGGAGAATCTGACTCATGATTTTTCTGGATAACAGGTTCTACACGCTGATTCAAATATCAAGAATATTTTGTTATTAGGGTAAAATGAGACTCTTTCCAGGGTCAACTTTATTTTTAAAACTTTGTAAAAAAAAAAAAAGGGGGGGGTGTCACAGTGTGTGACACATGTCTTAGAGGCAGGACACAATTATAAGAGACTTTACCTAACAAATGCTATCAGTGTAACCTGGGTCTTGGTACCCTCAATGAATACCCAACAATAAAAAAAAAAAAAAAAAAATCAAAACAAAAAGAAACTTTATTTAAAAAAAAGGGGGGGGGGAGGGCTGCATTCTCCTATATCAAAATAGAAAAACCAACTAAGGGTGTTTACATAGTCTTTTTTAAAGACATAGTTTGATACAGAATATATAAATCAAATTAAATACAAAAGATAAAGGCTCACTAAATAAATGTCTTGTAATATATTAGTATGCTTCTTCCACACATTTTCTCACTAGCACAAAGTCCAGTCTAGGATCTAAAGGTATATACCCAGTCTTGGCCCAGCTGCCTCTCAAATATCTATGTGCTACATTTCCTTACACGGATATGCTTATATTTTTATGCTCCAACATGTTGCCACAGGAAGGTAATTCAATGTTTTACCCATAACACCTTTGATGACAGAAAGCTAAGGAATATTTTTTTCTTTCTAATTTTTTAGAGACAGAGTCTCTAGCTGTCGTCCTGGGTAGAGTGCTGTGACATCACAGCTCACAGCAACCTCCAACTCTTGGGCCTAAATAATTCTCTTGCCTCAGCCTCCCAAGTAGCTGGAACTACAGGTGCCAGCCACAATGTTCAGCTATTTTTTGGTTGTAGCTGTCATTGTTGTTTGGTGGGCCGGGGCTGGATTCGAACCCGCCAGCTCCTGTGAATGTGGCTGGTGCTTCAGCCGCTTGAGCTACAGTCACTGAGCCAGGAATATATTTTTCAAAAAATATTTTAACATGTTCCTCTTTTGGACCTACTATTAGAAGGACATTCCTGAACGGCATACACTTGCATCTAAAATAAGAGATGCATAATGCCAAGCCTTGTAGTGAGGGAAGATAGTGTGCTTTTTTTTTGACAATTAAAACACATAATAGTACAAAAAATATGTTTTAGAGACTAAAAACAACCAACTCAAACACTCAGAGATTTAATTGCCTGAACATCACACAGAATACTTTAGTACACTTTAAGAATCTTGCTAAAAATAGCCCAGCCATACACAAAGTTTAATGAGACTCTGGGTCTATGTGTGGGTGAATCCAGAGAACACTACTACACAGTTACATATTGCTATTTAAAAGGGGAGTTTGACTGCTAGAGTCTTTGCAAGTTGTTAACCATATACAAACTATAAGAGCATGCCCTTTCTCATGCTCAGACTGATTTTCTAAACTCAGTTTTGAACTCACCCAATTCCAAACAATAGAGCTGACACCTAACATACAAGTTTGACCATCAGGTGCTTAAAGGCACAAAAGAAATGTCAAGAAAGGCAGACAAATTAGCCATTGTGTAAGAGTACTGATTTACTAAATGCCCTACATTACTTTTTTTTTTGTTCACTGACATGATTTAAAATTACAGCATTTTATCATCTTCAATCAAGCTTTTAAGAAAACCACACTTCACTGAACAAAGTTGGGTGGGGGGGGAGAAAAAAGTTCATATTCTTTTATATGTAGGAAAATAAGCTTTAGCATTGTCAAAAACTTGAAGGCCACACAGAACAGTTAAGTAGCAAGCTGGATAACCTATTTCTAAACCCCAAACCCTGAGATCTAGTTAAAAAAATTAAAAGAGCAAAGCTGCCTTATCAAGACCACTCTAAGTTTTATTACTTCTATATTTCAGAGTTAAAGGCACATTTGGCAGGGTTTAACTTTCAACCTGGGTATCCCCAAAAATTCTGAGCTTTAAAGACATTTATATCTATCTTTAATAGAGAAATAGTGGGAGGCAATTCTTAGAAAGATTTCAATAAATCACTAAATGATTCTTACAACTTTACTTAAAAATCCTACACAGATTCACAGAAATTCAAAGCACAGGGAGATACTGGCCATCATCTAGTCAAATATCCATCATCTATTGATAAGAAAAATAAGAAGAAAAGGACAGACGCAACCAAGGAGACCAGAAACGAAAATCCAAACACGCAGGTTGCCAGTTCTTTCCATTATTGTAGAGATTACTAAAATAAGAATTTGAGAGACAGACAGACTGACAGAGGCCAAGAAATGCCTCAACTTGCCTGGATCCACCTACAAATACACAACTTTGATCTTTAAGAGCTTAAGTTGTCAAATGTTACCTTACAATTGTAATGTTAAGAGCCAAGTGCTCGGACATTAAATATCTGTGATACAGTAACTGGGATAAACATTTAGTTTGCCTGGAAATCCTGCAGTATTATTGGTTACCACAAGCTTTCAGGAGCACAGAACACAAGAATTACTGGTTGAAGTCCCACCTGCTGCTCAGACCACATCGGAGACGCTGTTGCCTTGTGAGACAGTGAGTTCCCTACTAAATGGAAATATTCCAGTTGAACTGGACAACAGGGGGTGAACTTAGAATGTCCTGGGTGTGTGAGAGATTTTTAGATTTACACACCTATATATCATTTAACACAATAGAGAGGACCCAAGAAATGTATAAAAATCAAATTAAATAAAAGAAAACCTCTTGGCTGTATGAGTTGTTGACTTCTGTGTTTTATAGATGGGGAAACTAAGGCCCTACAGGGTTAAGGATGAGATTCAATCCAGGGCCCATCTGTGACTTACTGACAGATCTGGAACCCAGCTCTCCATATGCCCGCCAGAATGTTCTTTCCGTCTTGTATTTACAGAGGACCTAGAGGTTCATTGATTTGGAAAATAAAGGATCAATATTTAAAGATGTTTTTATATTGTCCTTGTTTGTAACAAAGTTAATTTAAATATAAAACTAATACATCTCTAGAAAGACACCACACAAACTAAGCTAATATTGTGATTTACAGATAATTCAAAAATCCAAAGATATCAAAACTCCACCATCAATAAAGTATAAACATTTAGCCACTGATGATTGCTGGCCTAACCTGCTGTAAAATAAATAACAGATATTGGAGGATACATATGAAAATACTTTCAAGTGGTATTAGTAGAAGGTGTTTGTTGCAGTGGAAAAAAATACAACTTAGGGAAGAATCTGGGATGATGTTTCCATAGAGTGCCATGGTGTCATAGCTCACAGCAACTTTAAATTTAAAACTCTTAGGCTTAAGCTATTCTCTTGCCTCAGCCTCCCAAGTAGCTGGCATGACAGATGCCCACCACATGCCTGGCTATTTTTTTAGAGATGGGATTTCACTCTTGCTCAGCCTGGTCTCAAACTCATGAGCTCAGGCAATCCACCCGCCTCAGCCTCCCACAGTGCTAGGATTATAGGCATGGGCCACCTCGCCCTGCCTCCAAAAGAAGAATCTTAAAAAACAACTTCAAAGCCCTTCAGGAAACTCAATTCTATATAAAAAGCTCGGCAACCTGCTCACATACAGGATACACACACTGTGAAGGTTTGAGAGATTATGACTAATTATATGGAAGTGAGGACGTTGAGTAACTTTTTGTACAGTATCCAAATTACTGAAACAGAGTGATTTTATTTTCCAAGTGTTAAGCCATCCCCACAGGAAACAAGCAGGGCTATTCTACCCTAGCAAAGAGCCTTAGCTAGTCATGCATTCTGCAACAAGTCTCCATGGCAAATTTCCTAACACATACTTTTAAACACAAAGAACTCCTCCAAGTGAGTGGTACTAAATAGGCTTGTGCAACTTCAACTACAACGATAGTCTGCTGCTCCTGGGATCTTTCTTTGTGAGGATCATAACCTTATCATCACCTTGCCATCCTAAAATTGTGTGAGAAACAGAAAATCATAGAACTTCTGGAAGCAAGAAATAGCCTTAGAAATCTAGTGAATCCAATTGCTTCATTTTTCAGATGAGGAAATAGTCACCAGGAAAAAAAAAAAAGGGTGGAATGACTTGCTCAAGGCCACACAATTACTCAGTGGCACAGTAAAGGCTGTGATCAAATGCTCAGATCCACCACCCTCTTCACAAAGCCACACAAGTAGTCTTTACAAATCTTACAACCATATGGCAGACATAATCTAGGATGTGAAAAATTGTGCTTTGGACCTACATTTCTCAAATTTTGTAGCAATAACAAACCAGAAGGTCCTCATTGGTACAATGGTTTGAAAACTCACACACACACACCACCAGAGGGCTCATGCCCATTTTCCTCTCCCCGTGACTTCTCTCTCTCCCTCAATCTTGGAATGCAGGTGATTAAAAGTCACCTTATTACCACTAATACAGGAAGAACCTTGAATCCTTTCAATAAAATAAACTTTGGAATTTTAGTATTCGTAAGATTTCCGCCTTTAATACCTCAGGGTGCACTGCGACAAGCCTGTGCATCGTGACACACAATTGAAAACTGCGGTTCACACACATAGTAACTACAGGTGCACCAAATGATCTCAACACAGGTATCACATCAGCAATACGGAGGATTACATTTGACCCTGTCCCCACACTCTGGTAAAGTGACTTTCAACAGGAAATAGAGATGGTTAAACAAGTTTAAACGAGCCTGAAGGTGAAGGTTTCCTTTCTCTGGGGCCTTCTCAAATCTGGACTAAAAGCTAAATGCTGAGAGTGCTGGATGTGACAGTCCCACGTGGGAGTGGTATCTGAATTCCAAGCCTCAATTCTGCTCCTCACTGCGGCCTTGCATCCTCATTTATTCACTCTGACATATTTAAGTGCCTCCTATTTTCAGGCTCTGTGGACTCCCGAGTGAAATAAAATCCCTGGTCTTTGTCAGTCCCAGGTTCTCTATAAGTAAGACGTACATATCCCCAAGACAGGTGGAAAATACTATCACTGGACAAGCCATTGAAGAATGAGAAGGAAATAAAGACTCTTGATTAATAATTATACTCTTGTTTGCAGTCCTGGTAAGGAGGCTGAGGCAGGAGGATCACTTGAACCCAGGAATTTGAGGTTGCTGAGAGCTAGGCTGAGGCCATGGCACTGTAGCCTGAGGGAACAAAGTAAGACTGCCTCAAAAAAAAAAAAAAAAAAAAAATTATACTCTCATCTTTTTAACTTCTAATTTTGTGTTTGTAATTTCATGTATAACTAAATAGGTTGTGGGACACATGCTCCAGAAACGAGGAATATGTTTATAGTAGCTTAGGGACCACAGTCTAGTCTCTCTATATGCTGAGTATGGCTCAGGGAGGGCAAACTGGAAGGACTGAGAAAGACACCCAGGTGATTCCCTTCATAGGCTTTTGAGAATCATTAGACAAGCTGGTTTCCGCACAATCAAAATGCAAATATACTACCCTTGAAAGCCCTTTTAGAGAGGATGATCATATATTCTATTTTGGGGGGGCAAAATGAGTAGTCAGATGAAATAAGGAGTTAACAGACTATATGGTCACTCTACCTACAGATCACCTACACAGGTGGTGAGCAAATACAACACATTTGCTCACCTCTGCAGCTCAAAAAGTGCTATGGTAATGCTGGTTTAGACACTCACCCAGACTGGTGCCAATTATTTTTCTGCTTCCCAAGCCTTTCCTAGGGACCAAAGCTGAAGATACAGCATTTCCCTACCTTCAGCGAGTTCTACAGGGAGGTGCCTAATGCTCTAGAGAGTAACACGCTCTCATAAAAACGTAATATTTCTTTGTGATTTTAGGTACTAACGTCAAACAGCCCCTTTTCTTTGCAGAGTCTACTTATTAAAACTCAAAGAATCTACGAAAAAAGGTCTTTACACAACTAGTCAAAATAGTAAAATTATGCTTTCCTATTATATGGAGAGTCTTGAAAGAGGTTCATGTAAAGGCATCTTTATACATTTCCTACAAGTTTCTAGAGAATTTAGGGGAAGAAATAGTCCCACCTCTCCAACCAAAGTCTTCTTTCCCTCACTCAACCCGCTCTTGGCTCAACCGCTCCCACTTCTTGTAACTTTGTGAACAAAATGTTCTTGACTGCAAAGTTAACTATTTTGGTGAAAAGTTCAACTTCACCGTGCTGAAGAAACATGACTTCAAATACAAAACTAATCTGAGACAAGGAAAAAAAGGGGAGAGGTGCTGGAAGAAGAAGAATGAAACAGGTTCTAAGACAGCAGGCCTCAAGGGCCACTGTAAGTCCATCCTGAGAGGGCAGGCAGACAGAAGACCTTGCCACCACCCACCTGGAAATACATGCTGTGGCCTGCATGAAAGGGATTTCTTCACAGGGACTGTTACTCCTTTAAAACTGTCTATTTCTAAGAGGTCCCTTTCAGTAGCTGCAAGGTAAAAGGAAATTCCCTTTACCCAAGGGCCCCTCAGAAGCCCTTCCTCTCTCAAACAGCTCTTTCACTGCTCCTGATTTAATCATTCATCTGGCCACACCACACAAGAAGGAAGAACAAGCGCACACAAGCCATGCACTCAATTACCCTATTCTTCCTCTATTAGTAGCATTTGCCAACACCACCTTCAACACCTATTCCAGATTCCTCTTCTCTTCTGAAGGTAAGGTCTAAAGCTCTCAGGTCCCTGTTTGAAGAGGGAGATTTTGCAAGTCAGAAACATTTGAGTGACTCTCCCGACCTCAAGAAGCCACAAGGAAAGTTCTGCTGATTGTTTAAGGCAAGGCAGAGAAGTGCTTGCCTACCCCGCAGACTGGGCTTAGGCACAGACTCGGGCACTCTGCTTCTGTCCCAGCATCCTGTACCTCAGTCAGGGCAGCGTTCCTTCTTCAGAAGCCCTCGGTGGGTTAGAGTATTTTCACCGAGGAGCCTATAATTCGCCCTTGTTTTCTCCGACTCCTCTGCGTGCTCCAGAACCCTGGCGTTTGTTGGTGATGGGTCCAGAGTGGAATTGGGCCGAAGTGCCAAGTCGCACTACCTGGCACGGGCCAATCTGGAAAAAGATTCGCCCCGACTGAAGTACAGGTGTTTCTTCTGCACACATGCTGGAGCCCAGGAGGGTCCAGGTGCTTCCCCACGAAGCGTGCCTCGGTCTGCAGACCTAGGCCAAGTTCTCAGCGCCCTCACCCCTGCCAATGGCTAAACCTCTTGCCAGCAGAGCATGGGCCCGCGTGAGAAGGGAAGGTCACGTGAAAAGGCTGCCAGGGGCAAGCGTTTCCAGATTCTTCTCTTCTCCTTGGCCCCAGATGCATCCGGAGTTAGAAGAGTGGGGGTGTACTGGGCCCCCAAAGTCTGGCTACCCGCCGCCCGGACCCCGATTGGGAGAGTTTAGAAAGCCCGCGGCGTGAGGTTGAGTGCCAAGCACCCCACACACACAGGTGACCGGCGTCGCCCCCCTCCCCGGGCCTCCAGAGGGGAGGGGTGGGGTGGGACTGAACGCTGGCTCCGCCCCCGCAGCGCCCCCCTTGGATCCCCCAGACCCGGCGCCCGCACTCACAGCGCTTGGGTGAAGGCACTGAGCCCCTCGGGCACCGCAGTCAGCCCCTTCCCGGAGCAGTCCACCCGACGGTCGCCGTCGCAGCTGCAGGGCGCCGCGCAGAGAGGCGGCGCCGCGCCGCTGGGCCCGGCCGAGCCGAGCAGCCCCAGGGCGAGGAGGCAGAGCAGCCCCAGCGGGCCCGGCATTGCTGCGGCCGCCTCCCGCGCAGGCCTCTCCCGCGGCGCCGCTCGCTCGCCGCGCCTCCGCTGCCCTCCGACGCCCCCCGCCGCCCCCGGGCAGCCGGCCTGCGGGCTGGGGCGGGGGCTCCTGTCCCTCGGCGGTCCGCGCGGGCTCGGCCCCTTCAGCAGTGCGCCGGAGCAGCAAGGGGACGCGGCGCTCCGGAGTTTCGCCCTTCCCGCTGCTCCATGGAAGCGCAGAGGCAGCCCCGCTCCTCTGGCGGCTCAGGCCAGCCGGGCCGGCCTGGAGCGGCTGCGGGGGCCGCGCTCTGCCATCGCACCCGCCTCGCTGCCCCCGGCCTCACGCCGCAGCGGCTCTTCAAGGTTGCGGAGCGCAACCTTCAGCCATGCCGGCCCCTCGCCGCAGCCCAGCCCCGGCTCTCGTACCAACACCCAGACTCTCGCTCGCTCTCTCCCTGCCGCGGCTCAGGCTCTTCCCGTCCTTTCCCTTCTAGGGTTGCACGCTCGGGTTCTCAAGCCCCCGGCCGCTGGGTTATGCAAATCGCTTAGGTACATGCAAAACTAACCCTTCTCCCGGAGCGCCATTGGCCCGGGGAGGTCTCGAGCTCATTACTATGCAGACAGAAGAGCCGCCATTGGCCAAGAGTGGGGCCAGAGGGGCGTGTTTCTCGGGCGTGAGTGACAAGGTGGTGGTTGTGGCGGTGGTGGTTCAAGGCAAAATCCCTGACTTGACTGAATTTGCGTGGCAGGTTGCGGATTGAAGGTAGAAGCAGCACAGGAAAAGGATGAGGCTGGTGTTTTCCTCCTCCACGCGTCTTTCTCTTCCTTCTACATAAATTGGATCACCTAAATTGGATGATCTGAAAAATAAAACTTGCCTCCAGCGTTCAGTTAAATTTCAAATGACTCTCCGCGGTTCCAAAGGGTGAGGATGTTGGGAGCTGTGCAAACGAGAAAAAAATTTGAAGGGGAAGAGGAAGGTTTCCTTCAATGTGACACAAATCTTTGGGGCTTCAGCTATATTCTAAATTACAAGCGTACCCCCTCTAGTGACTCACTTTACCTGGAATCTTGGTACTCATCTGGACATACACCTGGTAGCTTAATCTTAAACCCATACAGAGAGGGGTTTGATGGCCGCAAATCAGACTGCTTTCTCACACACTTTAAAACCTTAAAACACACAGGGATGTTGTAAGGGTCAAAGGAGGGGATATTTCTGAACAGTGGACAATTTCTCCACACAGCAAAACATTTGAATGGGAAGTGACTACCTCTGAAAGGCCAAGACCAGCTGCAGCCTTGGTGTTAGGTAATTACCAGCATACCCTCTTCTGGATTGAGTCCCTAAGGTCTAACAGACCAAAAAGAATATTATCTGTACCAATTACAACTTTTGGCGAGCTCCTTTCTTGCTCTCTGCTGTGTCATTAGAGTGTTCTTCTCTATCATGGAGACATTCTTTATAAATAAATTAAAGCAAGCAGCGTTTGAAAATATCACTATCATCTAAAATTGCCTAGTCATCTCATATAAGTAAAATTAATAAGGATTTTGGAAACAAGGTAGCACATGTATAAATTTAAAATTAAAAAATTTCTGTCACCTTTGTAGTTAGGAGTGTATACTAAAAATAATGGCAAGTTGGCACATGGCTAACATATTAATACCATAGATTTATCTACATGATAGATAAAAAGTCAATAAATACAGACATGCTTTCACTTTACATATTTCCTCTTGCAGTAGAAAGACAATTTAAAGATAATTGGACAATGCTCTGGTTTTATAGATAAGAACTCTGAAACTCTCAGATGTTGTGTTCTGCCCAACATCACCGCAGAGCAGTTCCCAGGCTCCTGGCTTCTTGTTTGGTGCTCTCGGAGTCTGCCCTAAATAGGCTTTCACTGTCTAAATCATTTCTATTTTTTTCTAGCAACTCTCAACAAGCAAATGAAATGGGCAAAACTTATAAAGTTAGTTTCTCTACTTGATGCCTTTAAGATCACTTTGAACACTGAAAGATGACAGAATTTTTATTGCCCAGATATCACTTTCTTCTGCTCTTTTTAAGTAGCAATGATAAACTATCTGGATTAATTTTTTTGCCAAATAACACCTTCCCTTTCTTTCACAGTGGTGGTTTTCAAACTTTAGTAAGCATAAGAATCACATGCAAAGGTCGATTTAAAATGCAGAATGATACAGAAGGCCTGAAGAGGGTCTAGGAATCAGCATTGTGATGGACATGAAGCAAAAGTGATGCAGGTAGACTATAAACCACACTTGAAGAACTTTATTCTTTGTTTTCAAAACATAAAATCTCAGGGCTGGCAACTTAAGTGAAAGGAGATATGCAGATTTTGCCAAAGAATAAATTCCTGTTGTAGATCAGATGAAGAAGGAAGATTCTGATTTGTATCTTAGCCAAGGAAACAAAAAATCAGGAACAAAGTACTTAAGTAGGGAAGAGAAAGGGTAAGATCTGTTAAAGTGTTAGTGTTTATTACTGTTACTACACTATGTGTGCTTTGTGTTAAATTGGCCAATTATTCTTTACCTCTTGGATAAAATGTGAAAAGAAAATAAAGACAAAACAACAACAACAACAAAAAGAATTATTAAAATACTACTCCAGATAAGTAGGGACAAATGATCAGCCCTTAAATAAATCATAAAGACTAGGAAGATATCAAGAGGAATCAAATAAAAACTTTCTGGCCAGCAAAAAATAAACATAAGATCTCTGCCTATATACTGGTCCCCCTTTCTTGTTTTTCACGGCTGTGGATGAGCAAATTTGTAGCGTCCACAGGCTAAATAAGAGGTGGACCTTGGCTACAGTGCTGCACACATTGCAAGATGCATTTGGGTGATAAGAAGGTGCCCCTCCTGGTGAATCTTGCTCTTTGTTGTTGAAGATCCTTTTGCAGTCCTTTCATTCATATTCCTTTCCTTCTTTCTCTCCCTGAGAAATACTTTCCTGGACTTTATAATTATTCCCATGTATATGTTCATGTTCTTTGTATGTGTATATCCCTATATAATATAAATAATATTCTGTACTATTTTGCAACTTGCTTCTTTCACTCAACCTGTGAGATTTATCCATGTTCATGAAATAGGTGGCTATTGTTACATTGGTTTCATTACTATATAGAATTCCCTTCATAGAATATACCCAACATGTAGAATTCACTAGAGAACAGAACCAATACAATGGATGGATGGATAGATACATAGATAGACCTAGGGATTTATCATGATTATCATGTGATTATGAAAGACAAGTGTCACAACCTGCCATCTACAAGTTGAAGGGTCAGGAAAGCTGGTGGTTTAATTCCTGTCCAAATCCAAAGTCCTGAAAACCAGGGGAGCCAATAGTATATGTTTCAGTCCAAGTGTAAATATTCAAAAACCAGGAACACCAAAGTCCCAGGCAGGAGAGGATGGATGTCCCAGCTCAAGCAGAAAGAGCAAATTTGCCCTTTATCAACTTTTTTTGTTTTGTTTTCAGGCTTCAACAGATTGGATGCTGACTGCTTGGATTGATGAGGGCATCTTTTTAGCTCAATCTACAGATTCAACTCTCTTCTAGAAACATCTTTATAGACACACCCAGAAGTAATGTTTTTCCAGATGTCCCGGAATCCTTTGCCCAGTCAAGTTGACACATAAAATTAACCATCACACCCACTATTTATATATCTATCCTCTCAGTTAACATTAAGTTTATTTATATTTTTTTCTGATAACAATGCAATTGCAAATGTTCTTGTATATGTTTTTTTGTTCATATATGGAAGAGTTTCTCTAAAATGTGTATATTTTCTGTATGTGTGTAGAATGTCTGGATAATGGATTATATGAATTCACTGTTATTAAATGTTGCTCAGTTGTCCTCAGTAGTGGCTGTACTTATTTATGCTTCCCTCAGCAAAGAATAAAAATCCCCATTATTCTATATCTTATCAACACCTGATATTGTAAGAATTAAATATTTGCAAATCTAATGCATATGAAATGAAATCTCAGTGTGATTTAAATTTCAGTTTCCCTGATTATAACTGCATCTTTTCATGTATTTATTGGACATTCCAATGTGCTCTTCTAAGCATTGTCTATTCATTCATTTCATTTGCCTGTTTGTTTTTTGTTGGGTTGTTCATATGCTTTTATTGTTTTATTGCGGGGATCAGCAAACTTTTTCCGGTATGGACCAGATAGTAAATATTGTGGGCTTTGGGGGCAGATGGTCTCTGTCACAACCATTCACCTCTGCCATTGTAGCATGAAAACAAATGGATGTGGATGTGTTCCAATGAGACATTTTTGATAAAAACAAGTGTTGGACGAGTTCTGGCCCATGGGCCATAGTTTGCCAATCCTACTTTATAGGATGCTAATCTTTTCTTGAAATTCAGTTTGTTTGTTTGTTTTTTTTAAAACAATTTATAGGATTATAAAAATTCAGAGGAACACACCTCAAAGGAGACCATCTTTTCTTGCAAATTGAAATCAAGCACTGTCAAAATTCTGGGCTCCATAGTGAGCTCATGGTAAAAAGCCAAGAAGAGCCCATTGCAAGCTTACAAGTGGTTTTTTTTTTTTGTTTTGTTTTTTTAATGACTGGCTCAGAGATAGTCCTGGACACTTAGAATTTACCTCACCCTTTATCCAAAAGGAACTACAAATATTTTGGGCCAGATATAATCACATAACCTGTGAGAAATAGCTATTGAGTTTAAATAAAACATAGGGGCCTGGGGCAGCGCCTGTGGCTCAGTGAGTGGGGCGCCAGCCCCATATACAGAGGGTGGTGGGTTCAAACCTGGCCCTGGCAGAACTGCAACAAAAAATAGCCAGGTGTTGTGGCAGGTGCCTGTAGTCCCAGCTACTCAGGAGGCTGAGGCAAGAGAATCGCCTAAGTCCAAGAGCTGGAGGTTGCTGTGAGCTGTGACACTACAGCACTCTACCGAGGTGACAAAATGAGACTCTGTCTCAAAAAAAAAAAAACAAACAAACTTTCATATATATATAATAAAAGTGGTAACATATACTTTTCATATGAAATACAACTCAAAATTGTAAGGTCTATTATTTTTATGGATTCTCACAATGAACTGGTTTCAATAGAGAGGCAAGTCGTTACCCAAGTCATTATTCAAGTTGTTACTTGGGAGGCTGAGGCAAGAGAATCGCTTAAGCCCAGGAGTTGGAGGTTGCTATGAGCTGTGACACCACTGCACTCTACTGAGGGCTATAAAGTGAGACTCTGTCTCTAAAAAAAAAAAAAAAAAAAAAAAAGAGGAGCCTGAAGTTGGAAGCTGAATATGTCTATTAAAGATATACATATTTCTATCTGTATCTATAGATCTATAATACATATATACAGAGGGTGACAAAGAAGTATGTACATTTTAAGAAAGGAAAAAATCTATATTAAAATTGTAATATTGAGTTACATTTGGCTTGTGCAATTATAAGAGGTGCTCAAACATGACTTGTATTCGCCTTTCGTTATCAGTATGTACTGAGTATTACAATCTTTCTTAAAATGTGTACACTTTTTTTGGCACTGTCTGTATATGTATGTGTATATATGAATACATAAACATTTCAAGCTGTGATCGATTCTGGGATTACACTAGATTGCTAAAAAAGGAAAAAAAGAGATTCAGGGACGAGAGAAAGAATATCAGATCTAATCTTGCTCTGATCAGACATCTGAGATGCATCTATTCTAACAATGGAATCTTCAGGATGCCTGCTGTTTCCACCATCTATTGACATTGGATTGTTTCTGTGTTCTGATGCCCCTACATTTGCATTTGGGGCTTTGGGATGGAGGAGCTTACACATCAGGGCCCAGAGGCTTGCAGTCATTCTCATGGTCTTAAATAAGGTGCTTTTACTCACTTGTCCTTTAGTTCTGTATCTCAACATCCCCAGAGGGTCCTGTTATGTACAGGATACAGGATCTAACTTTTAGTACTAATTTAAAATTATATTTCAAGCACCAAAAATTAATGTAAAATTGTTGACAAATTAAAAGCATCTTTTTAAGCTACCCATGTGGCTGAATTTGGGCTTCTGGAGTTCAGGCCAGGGCTAAGGATGGCTGAGTATGGCATATGTCACCCATGAAGAATTGATTGGCCTTGGCGACCAGAGAGCTGATAATGAGGCTTCTGGTTGAAGGCCGTTCTTAAAGCCAGCCCTTTTTCATAACATCATCAAAAAAGTCTCTTAGTCTCCTGACCTAGTTGGATACCCTGGGGTCAGATATCCTTTTCAGCATTTCTGAAGACCCACAGTGACCCAAAATTTCAAAACATTTGGGTAAATATCAGAAATATTTTCCTTTCCATACTTAATCCTCTCTAAATTAGATTTCCTTTTCCTGACCTTTTCCTTTTTTCTTTCTTTCTTTTTCTTTTTCTTTTTCTTTTTTTTTTTTTTTTTTTTTTGTTAAAGTTTCTCTCTGTTGTCCTACGTAGAGTACCATGGTGTCATAGCTCATAGCAACCTCAAGGGATCCTCTTGTCTCAGCCTCATGAGTAGCTGGAACTACAGGCACCTGCCACAACACCTGGCTAATTTTTCTATTTTTGGTAGAGATGGTGTCTCACTCTTGCTCAGGCTGGTCTTGAACTTCTGAGCTCAAGCAATGTACCACCTGCCTTGGCCTCCCAGAGTGCTAAGATTACAGTCGTGAGCCACTGCACCCAGCCAGATCTTGATGTTTTTAGAATGGGGTTATTTGGTTGAACTGTACAACAATCCCTTTCAGTGCTCTCCTGAGATGTAGGCGTTCATCTTAGGAGGAATTAGTTCTCTCTTATGTTATAGATTAGGGAGAGGTTAAGTCTGTTTGTCCTCTGCTTGAAGTGGACAGCCAATCAGTTCTGCATGGGTGACATATGCTGTTCTCAGTCATCCTTAACCCTGGACTGAACTCCAGGTAAAGAGGGCCCAGAAGCCCAAATCATAATATAGATTCGGAAGGCATCTTAAAACCCATACAGGGCAGTGGACACCACACCCAGCCTTGAAAATGTCTTGAAAATAATTTATTTTCTTTCTTTTTTTCTTTCTTTCCTTTCCTTCCTTCCTTCCTTTCCTCCCTCCCTCCCTCCATCCCTCCTTCCTTCCTTCCTTCATTCCTTCCTTTCTCTCTCTCTCTGTCTTCCTCCCTCCCTGCCTGCCTCTCTCTCTCTCTCTCTCTCTCTCTCTCTTTCTTTTTTGAGATAGCATCTCACTCTGTTGGCCCAGGCATGGTGCCTTGGAGTCTTAGGTCACAGCAACCTCAAGTTCTTAAGCTCAAGCAATCCTCTTGCCTCAGCTTCCTAAGTAGCTGGGACTACCAGCACCTGCCACAACGCCCAGCTAATAAAAATTTTCAAAAGGAAAAATTATGAGGCAATGCTTTCAAAAACACAAGCAAACCACCAACCATCTGCAATTTCAAGATTCCTTTGGAAAAGGGCAAAGCAAAGAACGCTACAGAGATTAAGTCAAGGGTGCTGCATGTCAGGATGAAGCCAAAATGCTATTTTTCAGGTCCAGTTGGCAAAATCTGGTATGATTTATTTAAAAACTCTCTCTCTCAGCCTCAAGTTTATGTTAAAAGATACAAATTCAGTTTGTGGAACACAATAGAAAAAGTTTTAAAAATCTGACATGAAAGAGAAAATGGAAGATCCTGAGATGATATGGAAATGCTTTATCATAACTTTGCCACATTCTTCTTTTATTCTAAAATAATACAAACTGGTCACGTTTTTCTTTTTTTTAAGGACAAAATCTTTTTTTAATTTTTCTATTATTTATTTATTTAATTTTATTTTTTTGAGACAGAGTCTCACTATGTCACCCTCACTCACAATAGAGTGCAGTGGCATCACAGCTCACAACAACCTCATACTCTGGGGCTTAAGTGATTCTCTTGCCTCAGCCTCCCAAGTAGCTGGGACCACAAGCGCCTGCCATAACACCTGACTATTTTCTTGTTGCAGTTGTCATTGTTGTTTAGCTGGCCAGGTCGGGTTCAAACCCACCAGCCCCGATGTATGTGACTGGTGCCATAACCACTCTGCTGTGGGCACCAAAGCCAAACTGGTCAAGTTTTTCAACTTTTTAATTTTGGTTATGGTTTATTCCCCCAAGGAATATTTACCATGCACTTACTCTTTAGAATCTACTCTGCTGAGAACTGAAGAGTTTCAGGACTGTCCACATGTTAAATCACCTGGGGAAGATTTTAAAAACAGAGATTCCAAGTTTCCACCTTCCCTGGTTCTGTTACAGTGGGTCTTGGATGGGCCCTGAATGTTTAAGAAGTCCCTAATTCTTATGTAGCCTCATTCACCCAAATTTATGACTTTTTTGCTAGAGGACTGTGCAAGTTTGTGTCCCCTGCAAAGCAGACACCAATTTGAGATTGTTCATACAAGAGATGGTTAGGGGAAGCATCTGTGAGGGAAAATGGGGCAGGAGCTGGGAGAGGCTGAAGAGTGTCAGAGATGCAGTCTGCTCCCGGCAGAGGGAGAGAAGGAAGGAAAAGAGTCTTGGACTGA
Source organism: Loris lydekkerianus (assembly GCA_963574355.1). Lineage (NCBI taxonomy): Eukaryota > Metazoa > Chordata > Mammalia > Primates > Lorisidae > Loris > Loris lydekkerianus. The sequence goes on from CAUYPK010068916.1 coordinate 20,138, forward strand.
AGATCAAGGGAGGGGAGTCTTAGACTGCAATGAAGCTCTACGAAAGTTCAGTAAGGCCAAAACTATTTTCTATCAGAGGAGTCCCATGTCTCTTAGAAACAGGCCTGCCTTAGCTCCTGGGCCATGCTCAGTCATTGGTTAGGACCAGCCCATAGCAGTGAGGCCTTGGCACAAATGTGGTGCAGGATTTCACTTCAGTATTGTAAGTCAATTAGTTTCCCCACAGTCAGAGATCTGACAGGTGCTTTTCATGACAGCCACAGGATATGGGGTGTAACAAGGAGTCTCTCCCTTCGAGCAGTTTACAATTCAACTTACAGAATTTAGAAACTTGGGGTTAGAAAGGAACTTAATACTGGTTTAATCACGTATTTTCAGATACCTCTAGAGTGAGCATGTTCACACTTCCATGGGTAGAAGAGGCCATCTTGGGCAGTTCTGGCTGTTAGACAGTTCTAGCTTAACTTGTGCCAAACTCTTTCTCCTTAATGGTTTTAAAATCCTCAGAAATAGAAGGAATTTTGGAGATCATATCTTAACCCCCCACCCCATTGAATAGTGTGAGATCAGACCCACAAAGTAGAACTAAATTACCCAAGGCAACATACCTCATTATAGACAGAATTGGAGCTAATATATAGGTCAATTGCTCTTTTCACTCTACACTTTTTTTTTTTTCTGGGACAGAGTCTCACTATGTCACCTTCAGTAGAGTGCTGTGGCATCACAGCTCACAGCAAGCTCAAACTCTTGTGCTTAAGTGATTCACTTGCCTCATCCTCCCTAGTAGCTGGGACCACAGGTGCCCGCCACAATGCCCAGCTTTTTTGTTGTTGCAGTTTGGCCAGGGCCGGGCTTGAACCTGCCACCCTCTATATGTGGGGCCAGCACTCTACCCACTGAGCCACAGTTGTCATTGTTGTCTAGCAGGCCCCGGCTGGGTTCCAAGCCGACAGCCTTGATGTATGTGGCCGGCACCACTGAACTACAGGTGCCGAGGCTATACTTATTTTTTTTGTTTGTTTGTTTGTTTTTGTTTAATTGAGTTATTTATTTGGCAATAAGGTCTCACCCTATTACTTGGGCTAGACTGCAGTGGCATCACCATAGTTCACTGCAGCCTTCAACTACTGGGCTCACGCAATTATCTGCTGATGCAAGTGTTACCACGGCTAATTATTTCTGTTTTTAAATTTCAAATTAATATGAAGGTACAAATTTTTAGGTTACATTGTTTTCAATTCTAAGGTAAATTTCAAGTTGTGATCGAGCACTTCACCCAAGGGGTGTGCTGAACACCCTCACGGGGACATTAGATGGGATCCTGCCCCATCCTCCTCCCTTTTCTTTTCTTTTCTTTTCTTTTCTTTTTTTTTTTTTTTTTTTGGTAGAGGTAGGAATCTTGCTCTTGCTCAGACTGGTCTCAAGCTCCTGAGCGTAAGTGATCCCCCTGCCTAAGTCTCCCAGAGTGCTAGGATTACAGGGGTGAGCCACTGTGCCCCACCTTTTATTTTTATATTTAATTTTCATAGAAAAATGAATACTTTTGACAAATTTATTATCACACCATGCAAGTTAATCTCAATATCTCTCAGATGGACTTTGGTTTATTTAAAAGAAGTTGTCATGTCCCCTCTGAAATTACTCTTCTTAAACATCCTGTTTGGGTAAAGGTAATTAAGCTGTAAAGCCAAAGATCATTTCCATTCAACTGAAGTTGTCCATATTTATTAGAAGAACCCAAAACAACACTAAATACATTCCCTGTCTGCAAACCTTTATACTGGATGGTAGCTAGCTGACTATGTAGTTTGGTATTTATATAGGTTTGCTTTGATTTCTTTTTAAGGTGTTTTTGGGAAGAGTTGTTCCTCCACATTTGATATGCTTTAAAATTTATAAAATAGATTTAAATTTTAATTTTAAAATCAAAAGAAAAGACTGGTTCAGCCTTCTATTTAGTTGGCAAGAACTGCTAGAACTTTAAAATAGAAAAAATAAATAGCGCTTTGGCTCCATCTTGCGGTAAAATGTGAAAACGTATTACAGCGTTTATTATCTGTGAGGAACTGCGCGGAGAAGGTGGTGGGGGCAAAGAGGGATGTGGGTGTGTAAGATTGACTCCTCCCCTACTCAATCAACTTTGAAATGAAAATATTCATATTATAAAATAATCACATATTTGGGGTTTTAAAATTCCAATTCTGCCAATATCTGTTTAATTTAGTTTCCACCCATTCTGCTCACAAAATTATATATTCATGACTACACCCGGCTGCTGGGACACAACTTTTTCTAGGTTTCACTTCTACCTCCGTGTTCAGTGCTAACTTCCTGCACCCTTGGACGCGCCGCTCCTGGGGGATGGACCAAGCATCCTGTCCAAGTCTAGGGGTGGGCAGGGACTGCCCCTGCAGGGTAGGGAATGTTGGAGTTCTCTGTCCAGGCCCAGGAGCCTGTGACTGGGTGGGGATCAGTCTGGCCAATTTCTAGGAAGCCGGTTTTCTTCTCAAGCCTTGAACAGAGGAATATAAGCTGATTGAAGGCACTAGCTTCACTTTGTTCTCTACAGAATTCCCAACACAAGGCCCAGAGTAGACATTCGGTGGTCAGTATGAATGAATAAATAACAAAGTAATATTTTGGCCACCATCTGCCATTCATTTCTTACTGTGCTTAGAACAATGGGGAGGAGAGATGAGGGAGAATGAGTTAAAAACCGCGGCTCTAGATATTGGCAGGGATGGCTTCTTCAATTCACATCAGTCAGGTCTCTCTTCAAATGTCATCTTCCTGGAAACTTTTCCGGTACAACAGCACCATAGCACTTTAACTGTTCTCTCAATAAATACTTCCTGTCTACGTACATCGGGAGTGGCTCTGTTGCCCAGGCTGGAGGGCAATGGCGTCATCCTAGCTCACAGAGGCCTCAAACTCCTATGCTCAAGTGATCCTCCCGCTTGGGTCTCCCAGAGTGCTGGGATTACAGGTATGAGGCAGCACGCTGGGTCTTACTGTCCTTATTGGTTTCTGGTCCTCCTATGCTGCTGGACTTCATGACTCTCATCACCACCCAAAATTACATTGTTTTTTTTTCATCTATCTCTTTCACAACACGACCTCCTTATCAACAGGACTTTGTCTTGTTTACTGCTGTATCTTGAATACACTGCCCAGCACGTAGATGCTCAATAAATACTCAAGGAGTGAATGAGTATGTTCATTTTATGGTTTCTACCCATTAAGATGAAACTCAAAATTAAGCTCATTTTATTGAAATGTGTAAAACCATAGCTGATAAGTTTCCTCCTTCCAACTTTTTCCATTGTCACTTCTTCAGTTATTCCTTTCTGCCATGTTTAAATAAAAATAGCATTTTTATTTAAAATAGTTTTTTGCTCTGCAATTCGCTTATATTGCTGTCATTTTTGAGTCATTGATAACTTAACGTTTTTAATTGCTACAACCTATTTATTTATAATTCCGTGATACAAAGTAACTCAATAGGTAGAAAGTGTTATTGTCAATGTGCTGATGTTGTTTAATGGAATAATACTTGTATAGTATGTACTAGGGAAAAAAATGCCAACTGGAAAATACTCAATTGAATATTGACATTCACTGGCTAAATTAATACTGCTACTGTGGTGACACAGGAATTTAGTTCAAAAGAGAAAACATCTAAACAACAACAATATGCCCATCAACCCATGAATGGATGAACAAACCATGGTATGTGTATTATATAGACGCCATGGAATACTATTCAGCCATTTAAAAAATGGAGACTTCATGTCTTTTGCGTTTACCTGGATGGAACTGAAACACTTTCTTCTCAGTAAAATATCACAAGAATCAAAAATGATTATCTAATGCACTCAATACTGATATTAAACCAATATTTAACAATTACATGCTCATATGAACAATAAAACACAAATATAGTGTAGTATGTGGGCATAAGGGGGAGGGCATGTGGCAGGATCTCACCTATTGTGAGGGTGTATAACATGCCCTCTGGGTGAAGGGCTCTTTTACAACCGAAACTTTACCCCGGAAGTGAGGCAATCTAAAAATTTGTACCCTGATATTAATTGAAATTAAAAAAAAGAAAAAAACCCTAATTAAAAAAAAAAAGAATGAACACACGAGTAATGGGATTTTGTTAGCAAATCTTCATAAGCATCGGCATGTATTTGCTGCATTAGTGATAACCTGGAAAGGCCTTCCATATTTTGTAACTATATCATTAGTCCTTTCCTGTAACTTATAGCACTATATATTGATTTTTGCCTTTGGATTAAAAAAATTCATTGCTCAAATTGAAATAAACAATAAACAACAACAACAAAAATCAACCAGAAACTTAAAAAGTAAAGTGAATGAGAGACAAAATCTAGCTAAAAGTACAATATAGTATTGGAGAAAAAGTATGGGTATCGAAAGGATTAAATCTTGACTGCATGAATCACTAACCATGTGATTCTGGAAAAACGATGTGGTCTCCCTGATTGTGTGAAAGTGGAATAACACCTGCCTTGTTAGTGGTTGTAAGGATTAGGTTCAGTGCCTAGTATATGCTTAGTGAAAGGCAGCTAGGCACATACATCCATATTTCTGATATTATAGCAAACGCTTCTTCGTGCATAAATGATATAATTTTATATGTCCCATGATAAAAATCATTCACATCAAGCCAACTGCATTTTAATATCATTGTACTTTTAGAACAGAAATGCACTTTAGCAATCATCTAGGACTATGTTTTTAATGGCACGCACTTCTGTTTATTTAGGACTTATATTTTTAAACTGTGCTCAGAAGAACGCTTACGCCTGGAAGACTGGAAAGGGGGCAGCTTCACAACCCCTGACTCCTTGAACCAGAGTTTTTGATCACAATGTATTAGGCTTTGGCTAAAGAGAAGACTTTATTCCAAGGAATGAAGAAACACAATCAGATTGGAAACCACCAACATCCCTCATTATACAATAAGGAAATTAAGATTTAAGGATCAAATAGTAAGTGGCAGAATTGGAAGTACAAAATTTCTTCCACCATGTGTTTTCTGATATTTTTAAAAACTACTTTTTTTTTTTTTTTTTTGAGACAGTCTTGCTCTGTCACCCTGGGTAGAGTGCAGTGGTGTTATCATGGCTCACAGCAACCTCAAACGCCTGAGCTCGTTCAAGTCTCATTGTCCTGCCTCAGCCTCTCGAGTAGCTGGGACTACAGGCAGGCGCCACAAGACCTAGCTAAGTTTTCTACTTTTAGTGGAAACTGGGTCTCACTCTTGCTCAGGCTCATCTTGAACTCCTAGTTTAAGCAATCTTCCCTCTTCAGCCTTCCAGGGTGCTAGGCTTACAACTGTGAGCCACTGTGACTGGCCTTTGAATTATATAATATTTTAAAAATCATGTCTTGGTTAGCAGTGCACAATACTTCATTAAATTGTTGTGATACCTAAGAAAATCTTGAAACAAATTTTAGCTACTATTAATATCTGTTAAAAAAAATATATATATATATATAATATTAAAGCAACTCTCATTGTTCTTTCCAAAGAGTACTTGGCATTTTAATGGAGGTGATAAAAGTTTGATGAAAATGTTAACTTCAGCCTTTCTAAAACATTTATTTAACATCAAGATTGACTGACATTCTGTGCCTATGGTATGCGTGCCTCATTGTCATTGTTTTTATATAGTTGCAATGTAAATTCATGATCTACATGTGGAATTATGGAAAATAAATAAGCCAATTCTTTGAGACAGAGACTCATTATGTTGCCCTTGGCAGAGTGCCATGAAGTCACAGCTCACAGCAACCTCAAACTCTTGGGCTGAAGCGATTCTCTTGTCTCAGCCTCCCAAGTAGGTGGGACTACAGGCGCCCGCCAAAATACCCAGCTATTTTTTGTTTAAGTTTTCGTTCTTTACTGGCCCAGGCCAGGTTCGAACCTGCCTGGCTTAGTGGACATGGCCGACGCCCTACCCACTGAGCTACGGGCGCCCCTGGAAAATAAGCCAATTCAATAAGGAATAACAAGTAAAAGGATATCATGTTTTAGGCACTGTGCTAAGTGAAGGGGGTATAGTTGTGATAGCTCTTGATGTCATGGAACTTAAATTCTAATGGAAAAGACACAATTAAGCATGTTAATATAAACAAGGGATTACCATTCTAGCAAAGTATAAGGAACCTACCTTTAGATACAGTGGACCTAACAGAAGTGGCAACTTCTGCTGACACTTGAATGAGGGGCAACCACTTAGCAGAAGGACCAGAAAGCCTTCCATCCAGGGGAATCTGGTGTAAAGTAGAACGAGAGTGGGGCAGTGGACTGAGATGAGGCCTGACAGGAAGGAGGGAATGAAGTAGGCAAAAGATTTTAGGTCATGCTAACGTGTTTGGATTTTATCCTAAGTGCAATGGAGTTTTTAAGGAGGGAGCAACATCATCAGTTCTTGTTCAATCAATGCTTTGCATCAGACAAACGGATGGTAAGGAGCTTCCACAAACCTTTACACCCCCAGCCAAATACAAATTCCATCACTCTCGAGGGCTGCTGCAGAAACTTCTTCCCGCAGTGCTGAAGGACAAGATTACCTGACAATGCCAACTCCTGGTTAAGACCTTGTGTTGAGAGTGATGCAGCCATACAAAACAGCCTAAAATCAGGAAGCTGAGGGGCTGATGAACCCAGGAGGGGACTTGGAAGCACAAGCTCAATTACAGAGCTATGCAGCTTTCTAAGGAAGCATTTCAACCAGGGAAAACACCACAGTATACTTTCTCCTCGTCCCCCAAGGGCCAAGAATCTCATCTTTTCTTAGTGAAAACGACTGCTATTGGAAACTTTATTGCACATTTGTGCTTCAATACTCCTTTTTGGTAGTGAAAGGCAGATTCTTGTATCAGTTTTCCATGGCTGCTTTAAAAGTTGTGAAGAAACTGAGGTCTAACACTAAATGTTTTTTGTTGTATCCTGGTTGTTTGGCAGATTTCTAGGCTTTCTAATGTTAATGATGGTGTGATGCTTTGTACTAACACTCACTCCAGTAATCCACTCTAGAAGCAGGTCATCTTTTCCTTACAAATTACCTTTCTCATTTACCAAATCTTTACTTGGATTTTTTTAATGGTTTTCATTTTGAATGTGGCTTCAACACTAAAAACTCCATGGGTTACTATGATCAGTGCAGACAGAAATCTGATTCTTATGAATATTATTCTTCCTAAAGTTTTCAAGAGTAATTTAAAGTTCACCTGTTTCCTTGGCATCAAAAACAAGAACTTGCTAATTTTAATTATTTGACCAGAATTATTTCCTTTACCTTATTAGGTCCTGAAGCTATTTTACATGAAAAAAGCAAATACAAGTAGTACTATGCCAGGCACTTTTATAAGGGCTTTCTATATACATGGTCTAACACGTATAGTCATTCTTAGCCATGGAGAAGATAGGTAATTAGTCTAAGATTAATTCATAGTAATGGTGGAACTGAGATACAAAGCAGAATTGTTGGGTTTCAGAATCTGTGCTCTCAAACACGTCATACTTGCCATTCTTGAAATAACACAAGAAAACGTTTTTAGTTAAATTTTATGAAAGAGAAAGCAAATACAGAAATTCAAAGTTACATTTCAGCAGCCACCATGAATTACGCTTATGTAAAAGTTGCTTTATACATAGCCTTGAGAAACATATCTATTGTGTAGTTACATCCATTTTTCAAATCTTAAGAACAAGGACATAGCTTATACAAATTTATTTAAATAAGCCTTAAAATCAGAATTACACTGATAAATGAAGTCATGTATTGAAAAGTGTTATTTTACATCCATTTGGTATATATTTATCACAAACTAAAAAAGTGGAAGCATAACATTTGCCAGTATTTTTAAAAACCATATCCATGTACAAATTAGTTTCAAAGTTCTTGAAAATTAATGATTAAGTGATTTGGTTTTTTTCACTATTTAACCGGAACTGCAACAGCCTTTGAAGATACACTACTAGTGTATTTTAGATAATAAAAATTATAAAACCAGACTGTTGACACAGGAGACAACAGAATGTAAGTTAGAAAATTCATAAACATACATTTATTCAGGAAATGCAATTACTAGAGTTCTTGATATTTCAATAATCATTCCACATTATAAAATATTCACAACAGATATTCTTTTACATCTACACCAAGGCATGCTAACATTCTTTTCAGATAAGCCATAACCATTTCTTCTATTAAATGCTATAATATCCACTTTAATTGTAAACAAAGTACTTGAGCCAAATTACTTAAATACTTGAGCAAAAAATTCAGAAGAGGAGGACATGATTTAAAACACACACACACACACGCACTCACTCTCATCAAATCCTAAAGAACTAGCCTATAATCAGTACCATACTAATGGATAAAGTGGTCACGTTAGGACAGCACATAATTATCAATGACAGTATTTCTCATCTGCAATTTTTAAACATGCTTTCTCAAATAATGCAACTTATTTTTACATATTTTAAAGGCAATAGGAGGCAGAAAGATAAACACTAAAAGTTTACATTTAAACTACTGGTAGGTATTATTTAAAGGAAAAAAAAAAAAAAGACTGTAATTATTTTCCAAATAAAGACTGCCAAGTATTTTTTGTTCCTGAAGAAATTGATAAGAAATGTAATCATTCATTAAGCAGCTGCAATTTGAATTATTCTATTCTGATACTTCCAAGAGTCCAGTGTAACCAGATCATTTTATAATAGGGAAAACTAGTGAATCTCACCCCTGGGTAGCTATTAAAACTACTTGGAAAGCTTTTTATTTTTTTTAAAGAGTGATTCTGATTTAGCTGTTATAGAATCAGACTAAGGTAACAATATTTTTTAGAGGGCATTCTAATATCCAGCTGAGGTTAAGAACCACTAAATCAATCTATTTTGTAATACCAAGAAAATAAATGGAAATTGGGCAAGGGGAATAATTTCTATCTGTAATTTATAGATCAAATTCCAAATACATGTTGTGTGCCTAGTTTTATTCATGAATCATCCATTCATAAGATGAAAATTCTCTTCATTTCCTCACTGGACTGGTCCAGAAGAGGAGGACATGACCACTGGACCACTACTATACATCACTGCCACTGAATCACTGTATTTTCTATGGTCAAGATTTAAAATTCTGGTATACACTATAAAAACTGCATTAATGAAAACAAATTACTGTTACTCATGCTCAACAGTAGCAAGCCAAACTACTGTATTTGGTTCCTTTAAACTATCCTTATTTTAAGAATTACAAACAAGTGCCAACTCACACAAAGAACAGATTGTGGATTACTGTAGAAGAAAAAAAATAGCTTAACTTACTAAGCTGCAACACCAAAAAAGATTTAATTTGGCTGAAAGTTCTGAAATAGTGGAGACAATGAACCAGGAAGCTGTAATTTATAATGAAATGCTGATACATCCTTAAAAGCTACTGCAGCTGTAGCTCTACTAAAGTAAAATTTCTTAGGGTTTGCTTACCCTATAATGCAAGAATACTAGCATAATATTACTGTTTGTATATGCACCAATAACTCTCTTTAATATATAAAGCTCTATAACACATATCTCTAATAATTACACAATTAAATTAAATTAAGTCCATACCTCTTCTATACTACTTTGGTCTCAACATTTTAAAAACATCAATTAATTTTGAAAATACACAATTTAACAACGTGATCCTATCAATAACAAGCACATTTTGTGTGGATTAAAGACACATTCAACCATGCAATCCAGTGTTCAATACCTAAATGATAAATAACAAGGCTGATTGACTTTTATTCTGAAAAATCATTGAAAACTGGAATAATCCTCTAAGACTCACAATGCTCACAAACATGCAGAAAAAAGCATACGTTGCTATTCTTCCTGAAGGAATATGACAAAATGCCCACTTTTTACACAGGGTTAATAGTAATGTCAAATTCCCTACATATTTCAATCCATTATCTTCTTTTTAGCATCTGTCACTAAAATTTCTTTTAAAAATACAAATGTTCCTTTAAGTTGTAACTGAAAATGAACCTCAACTCTTGTCATTTCAGCCTTTGGAAGACCTTAGTCCCAGTCGTTCACTAATAGCTGCCTTTTAGTAAAACAGTGACATCCAGTGGACAAATGAAATAGTCTCTCTCAAAATCTCCATCGTCATATTTGAAACATAAAGACTGCATCTCTAAATCCAAATATTTTCAGTTCTTATTTTGACAGAATCTACAAATTCTTTATAAATACTCACTTCATAATTTCTATGTATCTTAAATATATCCTATTTTCTTCCTATTTAAAATCAATTCTTTAAATTGGGCTAGTAAGAACATACAACTCTTGAGACTAGTGAAATTAAGGTACCACTTTTTCCTCCTTGCTTAATGCTATTTCCTACCAAAGAATTAGTGATCTCTAGAGTGAAAGGACCAAAATATACGAAATACTGTATACTTAAATAAAAATAGCATTAAAAATCTGCAATAGATGAAATCTGATCCTGTTTTATATGTATAATTTATGACATACTGTTGAATATAAATAGAAAAGAAAGTATGCTAACAACCAAATTATGTCCTCCAGCCTCAATGCTCAAATATTAAGCATACATATTTTAGCAATGATTGTTTCAGTGTTTTAAAACTTTACTTTTACAATCAGTATAAATGAATACGCATTAAACATCATGTTTAAAAGTAAAAAACTTCCACCGTGCTGAGTTATGATTTATCATTGATTACGTATATGTGTTCAAAGTACAAAATGCAGCAGTGATGTTAACACTGACAGTGTAATGAACTGCTGTAGGTGAGACTGTTATGTTCAAATTCTTGGAAATTAAGGAAATTTCACAGGTAAAGAAATTTCACTTGTTAAAAAAATTGAGTAATTAAGCAAACAAACAAACAAAAAGAAAAAACCAAAAAACTGGAGAACTTACTTTTAAATAAGCAGCCAAATGAAGAAAACATTTTTTTTTCTAAAAAAAGATTAAGAATGTAAAAGTACATCTTAATATTAAAAAAGCATCTTAAAAAATCTGTAACAAGTTTATGACAAAATCTGTATTTGAAAAAGGCCTGTAAAAACAGCAGGACAGAATTGCCCTCATCACCTTTTACTTTTTCTTTTCAGAAAAAAGTGTATGCATCTCTGGAACCATAAATGATGTTAAAATAGGCATTTATAAAATGGCAAGGAGAATTTCATGGGAAGATTTTGTTTTTTACAATCATTGGCATTGCATCCATCAGTAGGTCACAAGTAAAACTTCTCTAGCTAAAAAGCAAAATGGAATATCAAGTTTTAAACTGTATTAGGTCTGTTGCCTGCGTTTTGCTGATCTCATTTTTTCAAAGCGGGACTCCATTTCTTCCAAGACTTTGGGTGTATATCGAACAACTAATTTAACCTTTCCTTGAGCAGCTTTCAGCAGTTCTACAGCTTTTTCATGATGTTCTCCTTCAACACTCTAGAAAAAAAAAAACACACATTAATATAACTAGTTTTTGAAAGTAACCTGAAATACAAAAATGTTTAAGATACATTAAGTAACAAAGTTTTAATATCATTTCAACAGTATGAAACTCAGAAATAATTCTGCTTTATCATTTTAATCACTGTGAAATCCTCTCCTACATCATACTGTTTATAGTCTAAAAACTGCTTTTAAGATCCAAATATAGTAGAACCTCCGTAAGCTGACCACCCAAGGGATTATAACCAACTGGTCAACATATGGAGGTGGTTAAAAGAAGAAATTAAGCCTATTGTACTGATGTGTATTTGTGGTGTGTGTTTGGTCTATGAAAATTATGTCAACTTAAGGGAGTGGGGAATGTAGGGAGGTGGTTAGCTATGGAAGGTCTACTATAATTAGCATATCATTGCACATAAGAGAAAAATTAATCAAGCAACTGCCGTTCTACAAAAGTAAAATTAGGGTAGATTTCTAATTTAATGTATTGCCTAACCTACTAAAGAGTTTAATTACATCATTAATAAAACCACAGTAAGCCTTGAGAGCACTGCTACTTTTCACTGGAAAGAAGAAAAACACACTTAAAAAGTGTTTGTGACTCCCCCTCCCCCGCCTTGCATGATCAGAGTTCACTGTCAACCATCTTCTAGGCTCAAGCAATCCTTCCACCTCAGCCCTTCCAGCAGCTAGACTTCAGAAGTGTGTCACCACACCTGCCTAAATATATATATATATTTTGTTTTAGGCGGAGTTTCACATGGTCACCCTCAGTACAGTGCCGTAGCATCATAGCTCACAGCAACCTCAGACTCTCGGGCTTAAGTGATCCTCTTGCCTCAGCCTCCCAAGTAGCTGGGACAATAGCCACCATAATGCCCAGCTATTTCTTTAGAGATGGGGCATCACTCTGGCTCAAGTTGGTCTCAAACTTGTGAGCTCAGGCAATCCACCTGCCTCAGTCTCCCAAGCGCTGGGCTTGGCTAATTTTTAAAAAATTTTTTTGTAGAGACAGGGTCTCACTATGTTGCCTAGACTGATCTTGAACTCCTGGCCTCAACTGATCCTGCTTTAGCCTTCCAAGCTACTGGGATGACAGGTATGAGCTAGCATACCCAGCCTTGAAATGCTTAAAAAAAAAAAAAAAAAAGACCACTGTAGTAACTACTATTGACCAGGATTCCTTCTGAAGGATTTCTAAACTAGTTTCTTAGGTTTACCCCTCACATCTTCTGTTTCTGTAACTCAAATATGCCCTCAAGTGGTCACAACACATTATTACAAATAGAAATAAAATTCATTCTTACCACTCCATTCACAGAAAGGAGCTGATCTCCTCGTTTGAGTCCTCCGTGTCTATCAGCAATTCCACCTGGAATTATTCGAGAAATATAGATTGGAGAGTTTTGTTCTTTGCCTCCCATAATATTGAATCCAAGGCCTTCTTCTGTTTTTGGAAGCTCAACAACTCGAGGATGAGAATGTCCTTCACTGGCAGCAAATGCAGCAACAGTAGCCTGAAAGAAAATTTTATACAATTAAAAATATGACCTTCCATATTTCAGTTCTTTTATCTCTTCTTAAAAATTACTTTTGAGACATTTTTTTTTTTTTTGAGACAGAGTCTCACTTGGTCACTCTCAGTAGAGTGCTGTGTGTCACAGCTCACAGCAACCTCAAACTCTTGGGTTCAAGTGATTCTCTTGCCTCAGCCTCCCAAGTAGCTGGGACTTCAGGCACCTGCCACAACTGATTATTTTTACAGATGCGGTGTCTTGCTATTGCTAAGGCTGGTCGAACTCCTGAGTGCAAGCAATCTACCCACCTCAGCCTCCCAGAGTGTTGGGATTATAGGCCACTATGCCAGCTGAGACACAATTTTTTAAGAAGCTACGTATGTTAATTGATTTATGTATGAAAAACAAAGGAAGGTGTATAAAGAGCTGTTTGACAAAGTCAAGTCTAAGATACCAAACAACAGCATTTCCTGGTTGCCCCAGAGAGCACTTGTGCCCACTCGTAGGGGACTGTGCTCTGCAGTACAACCACTCAGTTACCACACTACACTGCTGTTGTATTGTACATTGAGGACAGGGCTGCATGCATCTGGCATCTGACATCAGACATCAAGAGAAGTGGTCCACTAAACACTGAAAACCATACTTCCAGATGTCAAAAGTTGCTATCAGAGACCAATTACTAATCAAGTATTGAAATGGTCAGTAAAAATAATAACAAGCTTTGAATATTTGTTAAATATATCTTTACAGAATAGGCTCTTGTGAGCTGCCTCCAATTTATTTTCTGCCTTGCCATTATCTGTTCATTTGTGTCAAATCAGTAACATATAAAACTTCCTTACTTTAACAATAGTCATTAACTTCTGAGACATATTTTTGATGTCTGAAAGTCTCAGATTCATCGGTAGTTCTGAGTAGGTAAGTTAAACAAGTTTAAGAGATGACAAATGAAAATAAATACTTGGTTTATGTGGGAAATATTGAAAGGTTTTCCAGGTTACCCCTAGCTCAGCAGTTCTGAACCTGTGGGTCATGACCCCTTTGGGAGTTGAACGACCCTTTCACAGGGGTTGCCTAAATACATCCTGCATATCAGAGATTTACATTACAATTCACAACAGTAGCAAAATACAGTTATGAAGTAGCAATGAAAATAATTTTATGGTTGGGGTCACCACAACATGAGGAACTGTACTAAAGGGTTGCTGCATTAGGAAGGTTGAGAACCACTCCTGTAGCCCATCCAGTGCTCATCCTTTTGCAAAGTCCTATGTAGTTGGAACTAAAAACCCCACAGAAGATGAAACAGATACATATATTCTTTAAAGCTTGAGTTTAGGCTAGAGTAATTCTAAAGTTGGAATTTTCTGTTTCATTTTGCTTTTAAAAGTAATTAAGTAATCTGCTACCTTTTTTTGTGATGGACCAGATGCATGGGTAAAAATGGGAGGGGGACAGAAAAAAATCACTACCTTTAAAGTTCCGAAAAAGGCCTCATTTTGCAGATAATGGAATTAAGGCTTAGAAAATTCAGTAAGCTGTAAAGGTCATATAACTCAGGAATTAACACCAAGTTTCTATGGTCTTTTCTATTTTGATAAATTACACTCCTATGTTTAAGTGCTTGGTTTCAATAGAGAAGCAAGCATTTTGTGAGCCAGTAACTCTCAATGTAAAATTACTCACTAGAGCAGCAGTTCTCAACCTGTGGGTTGCGACCCATAGCAACTATATTACAGGGTGGCAGCATTTGGAAGGTTGAGACAAATTATAATACAAGTCACTTACTCCTGATATTAACTTATTCTAACCACATATGACATATATTAAGTCAATGCCTACATTACTTGAGGAAAACACTGGCACAAAAATGCACATAAGCCTGCCACCTGTAGCTTGAAGAGGTAACCTACTACTGACATTATACCACAGTTACAGAGTTAGGGAAAAGAAGTAAAGAGAAACCTGGGAAAGCACACTAGCGCTACCATTTATTTATATTTACTATTTGTGTGGTTTGGGGCAATAACCTAATCTTGATGTGTCTTCATCAACAAAAATCATTCATACCTCAGAATTTGATGAAAATTTACACATTACATGTGCAATATGTATATTGTATGTAACACAATTATGTATTGCATGACATACATTATTTGTATGCAAATACATTTTCTTTTTTTTTTTTTTTTTTTTTTTGAGACAGAGCCTCAAGCTGTCACCCTGGGTAGAGTGCCATGGCATCTTAGCTCACAGAAATCTCCAACTCCTAGGCTTAAGTGATTCGCTTGCCTCAGCCTCCCAAGTAGCTGGGACCACAGGCGCCCACCACAACACCCGGCTATTTTTTTGGTTGCAGCCATCATTGTTGTTTGGCGGGTCCTGGGCTGGATTCAAACCCATTAGCTCAGGTGTATGTGGCTGGCACCTTAGCCGCTTGAGCCACAGGTGCCAAACCTGCAAATACATTTTCAACCCATTATCTAAACTGCATGATGAAATACCTTACGTAGAGCCAATAAAAAAGTCCTCCTCCTTGGTACTTGAAAAGTTTAGTGTAGCTTGAAAGATAAATGTTAGTTTTCAAAATAAGTTTATTATTAATCTAGTAACTATTTTAAACCTTTAATTTATGAATAATTCTCACTTTTAGTGAATTAAAAAACTGTACCTTTGCAGTTGCATTAGCTCTCACTTCGGGACTGCTACTGATATCCACAGTCTCATAGACGTGTTCATATACCTGTAAAACCCAGAGTTATCATCGTTATTTTAAATCTAAGAATATGCCACATTTGAATCTCTTGTGAAGTTAATGTGTTAAAGTTATTATTTATCTTTGTAAAATGTTTTTCTATTAGAATTTCAAAAATGAAAGGGATAGGTTCTAATGTTCTCTAAAGTTTTTCTTAAATTCTGAACCCAAATTTCAGAGTAGTGTCTTACCTAATTAACTCAAAATTTTAGTAAATCTTAATCACATTTACTCACCTCTCTCACAGCATTGCAGAACTCACTTTGAAGGACCCTTTGTAAAGCCTGAAGTTTCTGTGGTGGCACCTCTCCACTCCTTTGTAGTTTTTCCAACAATTCAATTGCTCTACAAATATCTAGAGTTAAACACACACACACACCAATAGACAATTTTCTCTGAGGATTCTCTCAATGCCAATGTAAGAGCATAACAGGATTCTTTCCTCAAGGACTAACAAGAGATATGTAGAAGATAGAAAGAAAATAAGTATGAGTACACAACACGTATGTGGGAGAAGAGACTGTGAATGTGTACATGGAGGGTGGGAATGTAAAATCTGAGAAGAACACTAAATTTTGCATATTAGTAAAAAATACTGATGTTGTAGAGATATAAAATTTGGAAAACAACATCCTTGAGAGGCACAGGCAAACTAAATACAAAATAGTGAATGTCACAGAAAAGGACCGGGGCTCAAATGTGACAGACACATGAACATTACACTCCTTCAGAAAAGCTGGCCGTATTATCAGAAACTATTTAGTGAAAAAAATTTACCTAATTATCATTATTAGTAATGAAACCACTGGTGGTACAAGACACTAATGAAATCACTGTTCATTTCCTGAAGGAAACATGATACATATTTAGATAGATATCAACTGTTCAATAACAGATGCAGTATGTGATTGGGGAACACACAAACAGCAGTACAAATGAATTAAAAAAAAAACTTACAAATAAATATCAACTGGTTTGTTTTCAACTTAGCATCATTAACACAATGACTTAATTCAGACAAGTTCAATTGAATACACAGGTTTACAAAAGAAAAAAACAAAAAAAATTAGCTTTGTTTATCTGGTCTTAATACTACCTGTGTGACCATGGGAAAGTTATTTAACATCCTTATGGTTCAGTTTCTTTCAATGTAAAATGGAAATAACAATACCTTCTCTGTACAACTGTGGAATTTGTAAGTTCAGTTGATGACTGAACCAAATAATACATAAAAAGGGGCCCAGCAAACATAAATGTTATATTACACAGGCACCAATGAATCAAGAAATTTTAAGGCGTTATATATATTTTACAACATGCATAGCATGAGGCATGTTAGTTCTCACTGGGAAGTATGAAGATAAGTTTTATGAATTATTAAGTTTCAAAAGAATCAAGGTCATAACACTGTTAATGACTATCTCTACTATGATTTCTTTTCAAATACTCTTTTTGTACACCCAGAGGGGCCAGAGTATCTACTATTCCTTTACCTCTTTTTGATTTAAGTGTTAAAATAAAGGCCATGTTAATTTCTTGTTAAAATAAAGGACAGGGAAATTTTTCTTTCAAGTAAAAACAGCTTAAACTGTTAATCAAATGCAATGGGAACACGGACATTCCCCATTTTGATTTTCCACCACACAAATGGCTGATAAAAGGAGACATCAATTATCATGATTTATAGCTACATGTCAGCCATATAAATATTTTCCAATTAACAAAAATATTGTAGAAAGTTAAATACTCCTTACTAAATATAAACTACCTAATATGTGCTCAAGTTGTGCTCCACTAAATGTTTTGATGATGCCAAAGACACTAAATCATGTGCATGCGATTTTTATAAGATGTACTAATTATTCACTGTAGGATTGTTGGGAGCAATTGTTAGTAGTGTCTGTTAGAATACTAAGAATTAGAGTTGATGTCATCTGACTTTTTTACCTGCTAAATGGCTGGTGCGATCACCTTGATATCTTTGGGGAATGGTTCCAGGACCTACCTCATATACTATGGATACCAAAATCTGCAGATGCTCATGTCCCTGATAAAAAATGGCAGGGTATTTGCATATAATCTATGCACAAAACCCCACATACTTTAAATCATCTCTAGATTACTTACAATACTTAAGACAATGTAAATGCTATATAAACAGTTGTTATAATGTATTGGGTAGGGAATATGACGAGCGAAAAAAAGTCTGTACATGTTCAGTACAGATGCAAGTTTTTATTCCCCTCAAATTATTGATCTGCAGTTGGCTAAACTCATGAATGTGGAACCAATGTATATGAAGGGCTGACTGTAATTTATCCTATTCAGGGGCCAACCCCTTAATTCTACTGTAGAACTGAAAAGAACTTAAAAAAGCAAAAACAAAGTCATAAGTACAAAACTAAATGTCAAAAGTGAAGTTCCACATTTTATGCTTCACTTAAAAATACAAAAGACCATCAACATGTTAGAATCCTACAACTAGTTTCAAACAAAAACACATACTCCTCTTAACAGCAAACAGATTTGCTGTCATCTATAACGCACAGTACCTCTGTACTCAGGAGAAAGATGTCATAGTTTTAGTTCTAACTTAGCAAGTCTTCCCAGAGTAGCTACTCCTGTGTTATAAAATGATGCTTTAACTAATGGCCTGGTAGGATGAAGGGATGATGAACACCCTAAGGAGTAAATTTACAACATTAAGCGCACATTTGTTTGTGGGATGGCATGAGGAAAGACATTTCCAAGTACAGTAATTATAAAAAAGTTATTTTCTTAAAGATATTAATATTCAAACTGTAACTGCTAATATGTGCAATACAATTTCAATGTCCATCCTATACTTTACCACTAGTACTCAAAATGTTTACTTGTATTTCTGAATCCTTTCGGTGACTTCTAACGTTGATGTGTCAACAGCATGCTTAAAACTTCTTGAAATAAAGGATTTTGGGGGTGTGGGGCAGAATGAAATCCGGAAATCTGTACCAATTTGTAACAGGACCCTAGCAGGGGCATAGCCAGATATTTTCCAGGCTTGTCGCTCTAATTACTCAGCAGAACAGGTTTTATTTTCCTTGACAGCGTGCTCTAAGAAGCAATTAACCAACCACAGTTTGCGATTATAGGCTTTGCAAAGAATGAATAACACCACACCTGCAAATGTTTTACAATCTACCACCATTCAGCCTACTTGCATAACCTCCTTTCCAAGACTAAAATCAGTCGGATTCTTTTTAAAGTATCCTCTTCATTCCTGGGCGGGGCACCAAAGCGAGCAAATACTCCAATCCAAATAGAACTGAGGTTGTGGTGAAAGTAATTAAGGACTTTGGGTGTAAACAAGGGAGGGGAGTGTCTGTGGAAATGTACTGCGTGTGTGATACGCGGGGAAAATCGGAGACACTGGGTTTGTGCCTGCGTACGTAGAGGCAATGAATGTAGTTGGTCCGAACAGGGTGTGTGACGTTCGCTTTTCGCATTTACAGGTCTCTGAATGCCTCGTCTGCTGTGCCCACCCAGAAAACACAAGTGCAGCCAATATACGCCAACTCGGGCAGGTTGTGCTTCGCTGGACTATAACCCAGGACGTCCGTGCGAACACAAAAGGGGTGTGGGTATCAATTAAAAGACCGTAAGCGCCTTCCCTGGAGCGGGACGAAGGGACGCCCACGCTCGCTGGCGCCAGAGCGAGGGACAGTCTGGCTCCAGGCCTTGAAGCCTAGACCACCTTTACTCCCCTCCAGCTACGTGTTACTTTTCCCACCCCTACACCCATCTCATTGTGAGACTCAGACACACTTACCTCGCTCCAGCCGCACTGGTTCTCCCAGCGCCGCCATCTTCTCCCTTAGCCGTCAGACCCACAGGAAATGACGACAGAAGGGCTGCGGTGGAGGGGCGGGGTCCGGGGGAGCCGGAAGAGCGAAGAACGGCAAGTACCGCGAGAGGAGGAGGGCGGTTTGCAACCTCGCGGGCGCCCTCCGGGGCGATGGTACCTGCTCATTAGACTTTTAAGGTCACCCTAACTAAAGTTCCTTCGGAGGGAGTGAGGTTCCTTTGCCTCCTAAGGTTGTAAAGAAATGCTTTCCCGACCCTAGCTTCCTGACTCGGGCTTCACGCCTTATCCCACCCTCTGGGAACCTTTGGCTCCCGGTACAGGAATCCAGTAGCCTGGTTTCCAGACCCAGCTTGACCATGGGCAGCTTGACAGCCCCTGGCTATTCATTTAACCTTCTCTTTGCCTCAGTTTTTTCATCTGTGCGACAAGAGGATTTATCTCCAAGGTCCTTTCAATTTTTAAATTCTTAGATTCCGTGACAAATGTGTAAATGACTTATTTTAAATTCTTCTGTGGCAGCATGGCTTTAAAAAATCCAAGACTCGAATCTTTCCTTCAGATCTGTTTGAGAGTGTTGAAAGTACAAAGAGCATGAAACAGCCTGGGTGAGGGACAGAAAAAGGAGTTTTGGTGCGCCACAAAGAAACAATTTTAATAAGTTGATTCGAAATCTTAATGTAAATGAAATGTTATGGAGTAAAAATTAATGCATTATAGATTTTTAGTGCCACCTTTGAAAATTTCATGAACCAGGAAAAATTTTAGTGTATGAATTTGACTAATATTTATCCAAGCCCTTAGTCTGTGCTGATACTGTGTAAGGGGCTTTCATATCCAGTCTTTTAACACTTCATGACAGGGTTAATAATCTGTGCCCCTGTTGCCCCCGGCCCACATTTACCATTCAACTTTAATACTTTCTGGTTCTAATTTACCATGAATGTAGCCACTATGCTCCCCACCCACCTTGGACCCTGATTTCATCATTACAAGTTGTGTTCAGAAACTTTCAGTGGTTTCTCTCCATTTTCCTATTTCTTTTCTTTTTCTTTCTTTCTTTTTTCTTTTTTTTAAGAGTCTCACTCTATAGCTTAGGCTAGAGTGCAGTGTGGCATCAGACTAACTCACAGAACCCTCAAACTCTGGGGCTCAAAGGATCCTCCTGCCTCTGCCTCTGGGGTAGCTGGGACTATAAGCCCTAGCCACAATGCCCCCTAATTTTTTTGTATTTAGAGTAGAGATGATGATCTCACTCTTGCTCAGACTGGTCTTGAACTCCAGAGCTCAAGCAATTCTGCGGTGGAGGGGAGGATTACAGGTGTGAAGCATTGTGCTAACCTTTTCTTATTTTTAAAACCTTAACATACTCTAAGTCATCCAATTAACCTCATTTCTCATTACTGCTAAGTCCAGCAATTACTTCAGGCAGAGTGGTATATTCAAAGCCATGTTTACTAGGCTTCCAAGGCTTCATTTTGTTGTTCTTATGTAGAATGCCTTTGGTCATCTCTTCCTATTCTCCAAACTTTGTACACACTTAACCAGTTGCCCAGGTCCCCGCTGAAGACATGTCACTTCTGTTAAGATTTCCTATTCTCCATATTGTTGCCCCTCTTTGTTCTTGGGTGGCCCTAACATCCTGCAATAGCACTCAGGTGTTTATCTCATACTCATCTCATTTTGTTCTGTCACAAAGTGTTCAGTAAATGTTATTTAAATGCCTAATTCCCACCAAGTGCCTCAATAGGAATACAGGGTGGAGCAAGACAAAGGAAAACATTGCCCTTATTTGGTCAAGTATTTTTCCTTCCCAATTCTTCTGTTTCTCTCCTTTGAAGACTAGTGGAGCCATTTAGTATATGTACATTCAGCCACCTGACATGTCACAGCTCACTGATGCTTTGTTCATTTTGTTTTTCACAAGATGTTCTCTATTTCCTTTAGGATAATTCTTATTGTTATATTTTCCAGTTCAGTAATCTTTTAAAATATCTTTTTGAAATTAATTCTAAAATATTCAGGGGGTACAAATATTTTAGTTACATGGATACCTTGCATAATGCTTAAGTTGGAGCTTTTAGTGTGCCCATCACTAGCATAGTGTTCATTGTACCTGATGGTAAGTTTTACCTTCACCCCTCTTGCATCCTCCCCCTTTCTTGATTTCCAGTGTCCTTTACGTCTTTGTGCTTGTCTGTACCCATTGTTTAACTCCCAATTACTAGTGAGTGCATGCATGTGGTATTTGGTTTTTCATCCTTGAGATACTTCATTTAGGGTAATTGTCTCTAGTTCCATCAAGTGGCTGCAAAATATGTTATTTCATTCCCTTTTATGGCTGAGTAGTACTCCATGGGACATGTATACCACATTGATGGGCAGTTAGGTTGATTGGACGTCTTTACAATTGTGCATTGTGCTGTAATAAACATTACACAAAGACAGTGCAGGTATCTTTTTGATAAAATGACTTCCTTTGGGTAGATACCCAATAGTAGGATTGCTGGATTGAATGGTAAGTCTACATTTATTTCTTTGAGAATATTCCATAGTTTTTTTCCATAGAAGTTGTACTAATTTTTAGTTCCACCAACAGTGTATAAGCTTTCCTTCCTTTCTTTATCCATGCCACCATTTATTTGTTTTTGACTTTTTAATAGTGGTCATTCTGACAGGGGTAGGGTGGTGTTTATTGGCTTCAATTTGCATTTCCCAGATGATTAGTGATGTTGAACATTTTTCAGATGTTTGTTGGCCTTTTGTCCATTTTCTTTTGAAAAACTTTTGTTCATGTCTTTTGCCTACTTTTTGATGAGGTTTTTTTTTTTGTTTTTTTTCTTGCTGATTTGTATGAGTTCTTAGTAGATTCTGGATATTAGCCCTTTGTCAGATGCATAGATTATGAATATTTTCTCCCATTCTATAGGTTGTCTGTTTACTCTGTTGATTTTTTATATCTAATAGTCTCTGAAACTGATCCAGTTCATTCTTCATGTCATACTTTGTAGTTTTATCTCTAACAATTTGATTTAGTAGGGTGTGTGTGTTGTTTACATCTTCTATATCTTTATATAACATGCTGAATATTTCCTATGGCTTCTACATACATAATACAATTATAATGACAATTTTAATATCTGTGTCTACTAATTCTATCAGCTATGCTATTTCTGGCACAGTTTCTATTGATTTTTCTCTTCATTATGGTTCATAATTTTCTGCTTCTTGCATGCCTACTATTTTTTAAAAGAGGATTCCAGGCATTGTGAAATTTACTTACTTGAAAAGTATTTTGTTCTTTTGAGACTTGATTGTAGGCTTTGTTATGTAGAACCTATTGAACCTTTTGTGTAGGACAAATTGTATTCTATTACTAAGGCGATGCCCTTCTAAGTTTTTTACCCATGCCTCATGTAATTATGTGTTTTGAGTTTTTTTTTGTTTGTTTGTTTGTTTTTTACTTTGATTGGCAGGAACAGGAACTATTTTAATAAACTTGGATTGTGGATTGTTTTCTTTGGTCCATTCCTACAGAATGGTCCTTTCTCTGTCTTCAGAAAATTATAATCATCCTGAAATATTAGAATTCCAGGAACAGGTAGGAAATCCTAAAAGTTTCCAGAAAGAATAAAAAGCCATATTCTAAGGATTGGAAATCAGGACAGGTTTCTCCTTTTCCTCAGCAGCACTAGAAGCCAGGACACAGAGAAGAATTAAATTTTTAGAAAAAAATATTTCCAAATTAGACTTTTATACCTACGTATGTTGGTTTCTAAGATGCTGTACCAGATACAACAAACTGAGTGACTTCAAACCACATATTTCACAGTTCTGGAGGCTAGAACTCAGAAATCAAGAAGCAGGCTCCCTCTGAAACTGTAGGGGAACCCTTCCTTATCTCTTCCCACATTTCTGGTAGTTTGCTGGCAATCTTTGTTGTTATTTGGCTTGTTGCTGCATTACTTCAGTCTCTGCCTTCATTGTTACATGGCATTCCTCCTATATACAAGTATCTGTTTTCACCTGCACATCTTCTTACATGTGTAAGAACAGCAGTCATGCAGAGATGGAGAACCTGTAACCTTGCAGCCACATGTAGATTTCTGTGCAGGCTTTTGAGTGAATTCAAATTTTTTTTTTTTTTTTTTTTTTTGTAGAGATAGAGTCTCACTTTACCACCCTCGGTGGAGTGCCGTGAAGTCACAGGACCCACAGCAACCTCCAGCTCTTGGGCTTCTGCGATTCTTCTGCCTCAGCCTCCCGAGCAGCTGGGACTACAGGTGCCCGCCACAACTCCCGGCTATTTTTTGGTTGCAGTTCGGCCGGGGCTAGGTTTGAACCTGCCACTCTCGGTATTTGGGGCGGGCGCCCTACTCACTGAGCCACAGGCGCCACCCAAATATCTAAATGTAATCACAGGTCATCTAAACATGAAATAGGCCAATATTCAGAATGTGACATACAAGACTGCTGGCTTACACTCTTCAAAGAAAAGTCTCACAAAAAATAGTGAGGCTGAATGCATCAAAGAAACCAAAAAAACACCAAATACAATGCATGAATTTTGTCTAATTTCTTGAGCAGAAAATATAAGAAAAAAGCAGTAAGACATTTTGGGGACCTACTGGGATAGGAAACATGGAATGCATATTAAGTTATATTATTTAATTAGCATTAATTTCTAGAAATGGCAATGGCATGAAGAAAGTCCTTATTCTTAGGAGATACACACTGAAGTATTTAGGGATACAGAGTCATGATTTTTCCAAGTTTCTTTCAGATGATTTAGGAAAAAATGTGTGTAGGGGCAGAAGGAAGGGAAGAAGAACTAAGGAAATGTGGCAAAAATTTTAATAACTAGTGCATCTAAGACAAAAAGGAGAAATAATATTACTCTAAAACAAAGGATGCACAGTACCTCCTTTATAATCTGAAATCTTGTGAGAACCTCCTCTTCAACACCCTTAATTTTGCTCAAGGCGTTTTCATGTCTGAAAAGCAGTTGTTCTCTTTCAAGTAAAAACTGTTCTCGCTTTTGAAGTTCTTCAGCAAATTCCTGTTGTGCTGCAGTTTCACACTATATGAGAATATCAGATTAAATGTTTTACAAAGTACATTTATAAATTTTGAAAATTATTGTCTTGTTATAAAATGATATAACACTATAGCAAGATCCCATATTGATGACTCAAAAGAGAATACGTGGTACAAAATGGATCAGTAGTGTACAAAATTCATCACCTATACACTTCAATTCCACTCTTTTACCTATACCCTCTACTCCCTCATCTTGTTGTCTTTCTATCACCTTGGGCTAAAAGATCCCAGGCCTGGATTAATGATGACCTTCCCTACCCCAGTGCTAAACAGTTAAATACCTGTGGAGAAAAATCATACACTAAGAAAAGTGGCACCATGGGGCAGCGCCTGTGGCTCAGTGAGTAGGGCACCGGCCCATATACCTAAGGTGGCAAGTTTGAACCTGGCCCCGGCCAAACCACAACAAAAAAATAGCTGGGCATTATGGCGGGCGCCTCTAGTCCCAGCTACTCAGGAAGATGAGGCAAGAGAATCACCTAAGCCCAGGAAGTTGCTGTGAGCTGTGTGACAGCACTCTACCAAGAGTGATAAAGTGAAACTCTGTCTCTTAAAAAAAAAAAAGTGGCACCATGATGAATTCATGGTCTCACTTCTCCACTGGTTTCTGCAGTCCAGAAATCTTTTTGTATTTTTATGGTCAACTCTCTCTTCTGCCTTTTCCACAGCGTCCCATTCTACTAGTTTTGAACACACCAAACACACCACTCTCTGTATATACCCTGGTCCTAACATCACAGGAAAAACTAGACAGCAGAAAGAAACATCAATCTCTTGCTTTCTTCAATATTTCAATTCTCCCATCTCACCTGAAATTAATCTGTCTTGGCCACATCCACTTGTCTCCTTCCCTTTACAGCCAAATTTCCTTAAAATGTGCTTGTTTGCTGAGCCCTCCTATAATCTCCCAATCACGCCTCAATTTAGCCCACACACCCCCAAAATGGCTTGCCTATTACTCAATCTGGAAGTCATTCTTCAGTCCTTACTTTAATGAATCTCTTACCAGCTCAGCAGCACTTTATACAGGTATCCCTTTCCTCCAACTTAAAATACTCACATTCACTGGCTTCCAAGCTACCTCTTTCCACTGCCTTCATCAGTCTCCCAGGCAGGCTTTGTTCCTCTTCCGTCATCACTAACTTTCTGCAGGATGTAGGCTCTTACGCCAGTTTTCTTCTCATTCTTTACACTATACTCTCTCTGTTCACTTACATTAACTCAATGGCTAAAATAGCAAGTATATGCTAATTGTTCCCAACCTTCAACTGCTCAGGTCTTTCCCCAAGCCTGCAGGGGTCCTCAAACTTTTTAAACAGGGGGCCAATTCACTGTCCCTCAGACCGTTGGAGGGCCTGACTACAGTTTAAGAAAAAAAACTATGAACAAATTCCTATGCATGCTGCACATATCTTATTTTGAAGTAAAAAGACAAAACGGGAACAAATACAATCACACCGCGTCATGTGGCCCACGGGCCGTAGTTTGAGGATCCCTGAGTCAAGTGCAATGTGTTCACCACACATGCCCACTATCCAACACACACATGCAACAAGCCAGCTATGCACCGAATGCTGTAATGACTGAAGAGGAACATGGAGATGCAGGAGAGCAGCAGAACATCTGCCCCTCTTCTGCCTGGTCCATCTGTCTGTATAGGACTCAAATAAGTCATTAAGGGACATCTCCCTCTCTTTACTGAGAAAAAGAGTTCCCAGCAGAGAAGAACTGGCATACTTCAAAACCTATCTAGCTTAAGCTCAGAGAATAGGGTTCAGATTGAGAGGGAACCAGAATAAGAACTTTAGTAACGTAAAATAAAGTAAGTTGTTCTGACACCCCCAAAGAACCACAACAGTTTTCCAGCAATGGACTCCAACCAAAAGGAAATCGATGAAATGTCATATATCAAATTTAGAATACAATGGCAAGTAAGGTCAATGGAACTGATGAGGAAGTTGAAAACCCACACAAAGAAACAAAAAAATTCAGACATGAATAAAAAATTTGATGAAGAGGTAATATAAGAAAAAAATAGAACTTCTAGAAATGAATCATTTAGGAAATTTAAAAATATAGAAGAAAGTTCAACAGACCATAGAGAAGAAATAATTTGAGAGCTTGAAGACGGCTTTCAAAATCACCAAGTAAAAAATGTACAACAAAGAATAAGAACAATGGAATGATCTCTCCAAGAACTGTGGAACAATGAAAAGCGAACAGAGCTTAGAATAATAGTATTGCTGAAAAGAAAAAGCAAAAAGCATGGGAAACCTATTTGAGGGAATAATTGAGGAAAACTTCTCTGATATCATTAGAGAAGATATAAGGTCACTGAACACCTAGAAGACTCGTGGCAAACAGGACATTCCCAAGATACATCGTCATCAGTCTGGCCAAAGTCAAAGTGAAGGAGAAAATCATACAGCTACAAGTAACTTACAAGCAACAAGTAACCTACAAAAGAAAACTCATCAGATAACAGAAAACTTCTCAGCAAAACCTTACAAGCCAGAGGAGAGTTGGGGGTCCATTTTTAGTCTCCTGAACAGAGTAACCACGAACTAAGATTTCTGTATCCTGCAAAACTAAGTTGCATAAATTAAGGAGAAATAAGGTCTTTCCCAGACAAGCAAATGCTAAGGGAAATTTGTCACGACTAGTCCTGCCCGTAAGAAATGCTTACAAGTGCTCTATACATAGTCCTGCCCATAAGAAATGCTTACAAGCTCTATACGCTAAAAAGAACAATCCATACCCATCAATGTAAAAACTCTTACAAGTTAAAACTCATAACTCTTATAAAACAGTAGCACAAGGGAGAAACCAAGTAACAATCAACATAATGAACAGAACAAGACCTTCTATATCAATACTAACATTGAATTAAATGGTCTTAATACCTGACTTGCTGTATGGATTTAAGAAACACAACCCAAATACATGCTGAATTCAAGAAATCCAATTTTAAAAATCCACATCAATGCAAGGTAAAAGTGTGAAAAAATACACAAGTGGAAAACAAAAGAGAGCAAGATTTGCTATTCTTATATCAAAAAAACATACTTTAAATCAACAATGGTAAAAAAAATGAATTGTTATTATACAATGATAAAGGGAGCAATTCAATAAGATATAACAATTGCAAATATACATTCATCTAACACAGCAGCTCTCAGACATAAACAAATTTTAGGGTGGCGCCTGTGGCTCAAAGGAGTAGGGCACCGGCCCCAAATACTGGAAGTGACGGGTTCAAACCCAGCTCTAGCCAAAAACTGCAAAAAATCAAATTAAATAAAAAATAAATAAACAAATTTTATTAGAACCAAAATAAATAAATAGCAATATCACAATAGCTAGAAATTGTATCATTCTACTGACAAAACTCTAGAACAAATGAACCCAAAAGACAGTCACAGAACATTCAATCCCAAAATTGCAGAATATACATTCTTCTCATCAG
Organism: Loris lydekkerianus; assembly: GCA_963574355.1. Classification (NCBI taxonomy): domain Eukaryota; kingdom Metazoa; phylum Chordata; class Mammalia; order Primates; family Lorisidae; genus Loris; species Loris lydekkerianus. Next base: position 48,345 of record CAUYPK010068916.1, read on the forward strand.
CACATAAGATATTCTCCAGAACAGATCAGATGTTAGGCCACAAAACAAGTCTCGATAAATTCAGAAAAATCAAAACCATACCATGTATTTTCTCACATCACACTAGAATAAAACTAGAAATCAATTCCAAGAGGAACTCGCACAATTACAAAAAATACACAGAATACAACTTGCTGCTAAAACAATACTTGGATCCTTGACAAAAATCAAAATGAAAAGCAAAAAAAATTCTTTAATGGAATGACAAAGATGACACAATTTACTAAAATCTCTGGGATACAGCAAAAATACTGTTAAAAGAAAAGTTTATAACCTAAAATCAAAAATACAGAAAAATCGTGTTATTAACAACCTAATGTCAAACCTCAAGAAACTAGAAAAAGAATAAACCAAACCCAAACCTAAGCAGAAGAAATAACAAACATCATCAGATGCAAATGAAATGGAACCCTCCACTCCAAAATATACAAATCATCAATGAAAAAAAACCTTGGTTCTCTGAGAAGATAAACTAATTGATAGACTACTAGCTAGAAATAATCAGAAAGAGAAGACAAAGGACTCAAATAAGCTCAATTACAAATAAAAAAAAAAGACAACTGATAGCACAGAAATATAAAATATCCATCACTACTATAAAAACCTAGAAGCACACAAACTAGAAAATCTAGAGGAAATGGATACATTTTTGGAAACATACAACCTCCCAAGCTTGAATCAGTAAGAAAAAGAAATCCTGAACAGCAAGATTGGAACAATAATAAAAAGTCTCCCAACAAATAGATTCACAGCCAAATTATACTAGACTTAACAAAAACTGTAAGGTGTCTTATTGAAACTGTTCCATAACAACAAGGTGGGCATCCTCGCTAATTCATTCTACAAAGCTAGTCTCACTCTTATACAGAAGCCAGGAAATGACACAACAATGACAAAAACTCTATGGAACGGTATCTCTATACTAACAGAAATACACACATCCTAACAACAAAATACTAGCAAACCCAAACCAACAGCCCATGAAAAAGATAACTCACCATGATCAAGTGGGGTTCATCCCAGGAACACATACATGATTCAACATAAATCAATCAATAAATGTGATTTACCACATAAACAAAACAAAAACCACAGTACCTCAATAGATATAGAAAAAGTATTCGATAAAATCCAGCACTCCTTTATGATAAAAGTCCTCAACAAAGTAGGCATAAAAGGAAGATGCCTCCAAATAATAAAAGCTGTATACGACAAACCCATAGCCAACATCATAATGAATGGGGAAGAATTGAGAGCATTCTGCCTAAGAACTGAAATAAGACATGGACGGCCACTATCACCGATTGTATTCAGTATAGTACTAGAAGTCTTAGAGCAATCAGGCACGAGAAAGAAAAAGCATTAAAATTGGGGAAAAGGAGGTCAAACTAGTGCTGTTCGCTGATGATAAGATCTTGCATGTAGAAAAACCTAAAGACTCCATCAAAAAACTCTTAGAATTAATAAATTCAGTAAAGTTTCAAGGGTGGTGCCCACAGCTCAAAGGGTAGGGCGCTGGCCACATACACCAAGGTTCAAACCCAGCCCAGGCCAGCTAAAACAACAATGACAACTGCAACAAAAAATAGCCAAGCATTGTAGCTGGCACCTGTAGTCCCAGCCTACTTGGGAGGTTAAGGCAAGAGAATCTCTTAAGCCCAAGAGTTTGAGGTTGCTGTGAGCTGTGATGCCACAGCACTCTACCCAGAGCGACAGTTTGAGACTCTGTCTCAAAAAAAAAAAAAAAAAATCTGTAAAGTCTCAGGTTACAAAATTAACATACACAAATAAATAGTATTTCTATATACTAACAGTCAAGCTGAGAATCAAATCAAGAACTCAATTCCATTTAAAATAGCTGCAAAGTTTGTTCAAAGTAAAATTGAGCAGAAAATCCCTGGTCACAGCTGATAATTTTACTGTCTTCTATAGTTTTGCCTTTTCTACAATATCATATAGTTGGAACCATACAGTATATATTGCCTTTTCAGATTAGCTTCTTTCATTTAGTAATACACATTTAATATTCCCCCATATCTTTTCATGACTTCATAGCTCCTGTCTTTTCAGCTGAATAACATCCAATTGTATGAATGTACCACAGTTTATCCATTCACCTACTAAAGGACATTTTGGTTGTTCTAAATTTTGGTAATTGTGAATAAAGCTGCTCTAAACAAACAAAAATAATAATAATAAAATAAAATAAAATAGCTGCAAAGAAAACAAATACCTAGGAATATAATTACTAAGAAGATGAATGATCTCTATAAGGAGAGCTACACAACACCAATGAAAAGAATCATAGATTATATAAACTAATAAAAAAAATCCCATACTCATGACATGGAAAAATGAACACTGTTAAAATGTCCATACTACCCAAAGTGATTTACAGATTCAATGCAATTCCAACATTATTTCTTCTGGCTCTAGAAAAAATAATATTAAATTTCACATAGAACCAAAAAAGACCCCGAATAGACAAGAAATTGTAAACAAAAAGGACAAATCTGAAGACACATTACCTGACTTCAAATTATTTTACAGGCTACAGTAATTAAAAACAGCAAGGTACTGATACGAAGATAGACACATAGAACAATGGAAAAGAACAGAGAACCCAGACCTAAAGCCAGATAGCTACAACCAACTGACTTTCAACGGAGCAGACAAAAATATACACGAGGAAAAGATGTGCTATTCAATAAATGGTACTAGGAATACTGGATAGCCACCTGCAGAAGAATGAAACTGGATCCCTGTCTCTCACCATATACGAAAATTAAATCAAGATGGATTAAAGACTTTTATGTAACACCTGCAACCATAAAAATTCTAGAAGAAAACCTAAGAAAAATTCTTCTGGACACTGGCTTAGGCAAAGAATTTATGAGCAAGACTCCAACAGCAAAAACACCAAGAAAAAAAATAAGCAGAACTTAGACAAAAAATTTCTGAGCAATAAAGGAAATAGTCAATAGAGTAAATAGATAACCCACAGAATGGGAGAAAATATTCACAAACTATACATCAACAAAGGGCTAATATCCAGAATCCACAAAGAAGAACTCAAACAAATCAATGAGAAAAAAAGTAATCCCATGTAAAAGTAGACAAAAGATATGAACACATTTTTCTCAAGAAAAGATAAGACAAATGGCCAACAAACATATGAAAAATGCTCAACTTCATTAATTATCAGGGAAATACAAATTAAAACTACAAGAAGGTACCAACTTACCCCTGCCAGAATCACCATTATTAAAACGCCAAAAATTAATAGATATTGATGTGGTTCAGTAAAGGAAACATTTATACACTGTTGGGGGGGAATGTAGACTTGTACAACCTCTATGAAAAGCAGTATAGATTCCTACTGGGAATCTACCCAAAGGAAAAGAAGTCATTGTATACAAAAGATATCTGTGCTCAAATGTTTACTTGCAACACAATTCACAATACCAAAGATAAGGAATCAGTCTAAGTGCCCATCAATTGATGAGTGGATAATGTGATTTCTCTCTCTCTCTTTCTCTCTCTCACACACACACAAAGGAGCACTACTCACCCTTGAAAAGGAATAAAATAAAGTCTTTTGTAGTAACTTGGAAAGATCTGGAGACTATTACCCTGAGAGAGGTATCTCAGGGATGGAAATACAAATACCACATGGCCTAACTTATACTATGTAAGTAGGAGCTAAACAAAAGATATGTTTGGTCATAAAGAGCAGTAACAGGCATTGGAAACTAAAAAGGGAGCAAGGTAAGAGGGCATGAAGGCTAAAAATTCACCTATCATATACAATGCTAGGGATGTCCAACCTGCGGGCTCTGGGCTGCACACAGATTGTTTGAGGACTGTTTTACTTATCTGTGGTACCTAATACTGCAAAAAGTATGCACAGACTTTTTCTTTTGCTTATCAGCCTTCATCAGTGTTCGTGTATTTAATGTGTGGCCCAAGACTACTCTTCTTTTTTTTTGAGACAAAGTCTCACTCTATCACTCTGGGTAGAGTGCCATGGCATCACAGCTCACAGCAACCTCAAACTCCTGGGCTCAAGCAATCCTCTTGCCTCACACTCCCAAGTAGTTGAACTATAGGCATGTACTACCACGCCCAGCTAATTTTTCTATTTTTAGTAGAGGCAGAGTATCACTTTTGCTCAGACTGGTTTCCAACTTCTGAGCTCAAGCAATGCACCCACCTCGGCCTCCCAGAGTGCTAGGATCATAAGCGTGAGCCACAGTGCCTGGGCAACTCTTATTTGTCTTATGTGCAGCATAAAAAAGAAAAAGATAGAGATGGAAAGCCCTGATTTCTACACGATATAATTTATCCACATAACAAAAAAACACTTGTAACCCTGAAAGCTTTTGAAATAAAAATAGATACTGCATGTACAGAAAAAAATTGAATGAAACATATCTTCCCTCCCAATTGATGCTGCCATCCATTTGAGAGAACAACTGAAAGGTTAAGAAGTAGAAAGGATAAATGTGCTGTTTTATGGAAAAGACATCACATCTAATTTAAATGATTCTGAATTTATGGAATTTCAGGCTGTTTTTGCAACAGCTAAGAAAAATGCCTTCTTAAACTATTAATTGCACAAACAAGATTTCAGAAGGTATCTTTAAGCCTGTTACAGTTTAGGAAATTAAACTATATTGACATATTGCTGTATGTTCATTATTTCTATACCAATCAACATCTTGACATGTTTAAACATAATTTGTGATGTACACACAATGCCCTGCTACTAATTGTTGAGAACATTTAGCCTCTATTGTCAAATAGGTTAAGACATCTTTTTTGAAATATTAATGAGCACTTATCCTAACTTACTGGGTATAATGTAATGTAATACATCATCATTGCTTTAACACATTAACTGCTATGTGAGTTGTATTAAACTTATGCTAGTTTTGAGCCTGGGGCTCATGAAGCATATATACCTCACAAGTCTCTTCACCTATCTTGACTTAATAAAACACAGAAAAAAAAAAAAAAAAAACTTCCGGCTGCAGAAAAAAAAAAAAAAAAAAAAAAAATCTTATTTACTATTGTTATAGTCAATTTTTTAAAAAAAAAATAATTATATAAATAACTTTTAAATTTCCAAAACCAACCACATCCAACTGCACAAAATTTTTAAATTTTTTAAAAATTTATTACTAA
>CAUYPK010068918.1:0-17241 GCA_963574355.1 Loris lydekkerianus
CCTAACTAAGCTGTAAAAAGCCTCAGTTAGAACAAAAATAAACAACGAAAGTGACTTTAAGCTTCTGAAAACACGACAGTTAAGACCCAAACTGGGATTAGATACCCCACTAGGCTTAACCGTAAACCTAAGTAGTAAACCAACAAGACTACTCGCCAGAGTACTACAAGCAACAGCTTAAAACTCAAAGGTTGATTCTGCCACTTCATGAGCGTGGTATGTTTTTCCCTCTGTTTATATCCTGTGCAATTTCTTTCCTCACCTACCTTTATAAAATATATTCTTAGGTATTTTATAAAGGTCTTTCACCTACCTTCATAAAATCTATTCCTTGGTATTTTATTTTTTTTTATTGCTACTATGAAAGGTATCCCATCTTTGATTCTATTCTCAGCTTGACTATAGTTGGTATGAAACTACCAATTTGTGAACATTTAGTTTGTAACCTGAAACCTTTTGAATTTATTTATCAATTCCAGGAGTCTCTTGGTAGTATTTTTGGAATTTTCTAGATATAAGATCATTATCGGCAAAGAGCAATAGTTCGACCTCTTCTTTCCCCACTTAGATACCAAAGATTTCTTTCTCTTGCCTGATTGTTCTAGATAGGACTTCCAGGACTATGTGGACTAGAAGTGGTGAAAGAGGGCAAACTTGTCTGATTCTAGTTCCAAGAAGAAATGCTTTCAATTTTTCCCCGTTCAATATGATGTTAGCTGTGGGTTTGTTATATACAGCCTTTATAATTTGAAATATGTCCCATCTTTGACAATTTTGTTAAGTGTTCTTATCAAAACAGGTTGCTTTTTCTACATCTGTCATGAAGATCATATGTTCTTTGTTTTTACTTCTATTTAGGTGGTGAATTACATTGATAGATTTGCATATATTGAACCATCTTTACAACTCTTGGATGAAGGCCACTCCGTCAAGATGAATTTTTTTTTTTTTTTTACGTCCAGCTGAATTTGGTTTGGTAGAATTTTATTGAGAATTTTTGCTTTTATATTCATGAGGAATAGTGTTCTGTAGTTTTCTATTTTAGTTGAGTCCTTTCCTTGTTTTGATATCAAGGTGATACTGGCTTTGTAAAATTTATTGGGCAGGATTCCTTCCTTCTTAATGTTATGGAATAATTTCTATAGAATGGTCTGGTAAAATTCAGATGTGAAACCATCTGTTCAAGGAATTTTTTTGTTGGAAGATTTTATATTGCTTCTTCAATTTTGGGACTTCATATTGGTCTGTTCAGGAATTTTTTTTTTTTTTTTTTTTTCATGACTGTTTCTAGGGAGGTTATGTGATTCTCTGAATGAAGATTTTATATTGCTTCTTCAATTTTGGGACTTGATATTGGTCTGTTCAGGAATTTTTTTTTTTTTTCATGATTGTTTCTAAGGAGGTTATGTGATTCTCTGAATTTGTCCATTTCTTCCACATTTTCAAGTTTATGGCATAGAGATTTTTACAGTATTCAGAGATGATGTTTTATACTTCCTTGGTATTGGTTGTGATTTCATCTTTTTATTCCTCCTTGAGCTTACTAGAATTTTTTTCTCTTCTGCTCTTCTGGTTAATCTAGCCAGAGGCTTGTCAATTTTATCTTTTTATCAACCAACTTTTCCTTTCTTTTCTTTTATTCTTTCTCTTTCTTTCCCTCCCTCCCATCTTTATATAGAGATGTTTTTGTTGTAGTTAATTCCTAATTTTATTCTGCCGTGGTCTGATCAATGGTATGCTATAATTTCTTTTTTTTAATATTCATTCAGACATGTTTTGTGGTCTAGGATGTGGTCAGTCTGAGATAATGTTACACGAATTGATGAGAACTTATATTCAGTGTTTTGAGGGTAGAATGTTCTATAAGTATCTGCTAAGCCCATTTATTCTAGAATTCTGTTTAAATCCATTTTTTTGTGTTTATTTTCTGTTTGGTGGGTCTATCCTGCTCTTTCAGAAGCATCTTGACGTTTTACTCTGCTGCTTATCATTTAGTTAAGAACAACTAGGTTTGCTTTATCAATCTAGGAGCTCCTGTGTTAGGTGCATAAATATTTAGGATTGCTATGTCTTCTTGTTCAATTGTTCCCTTTGCCATTATATAATGACTATCTTTGTCTGTCTTTAATTTTGTTGATTTAAAGTCTATATTGTCTGAAAAGAGAATTGCTACACCAGCTTTCTTTTGGTTTCCGCCTGCATTGAATATTGTGTTCCATTCCTTCTCCTTGAGTCTGAATGAGTCCTTGTGGATTAGATGTGTTTCCTAGAGATAGCAGATACTTGGCTTGTACTTTTTAAATACTTTTGTCCAGCCTGTGTCTCTTAGGTGGATAGTTCAATCTATTTACATTTATTGAAAGAATTGATAAGTGAGGTGGATTTCTGTTCTTCCTGTTGAGTAGAACTTCATCACTGTGCTTTATCTCTTGAGCCATGATGGCAACTGGCCTCTGACCTTTATCTTGGGGGTTTCTACAATGATGGATGGCTACTGTGCTTATCCATGTACAGTACAGATCCTATCTCCACTTGGCAGATTCTCTCAGTATTTGATTGTCTAGAAAACACTTAATTTCTCCATCAAATGCCAAACTTAGTTTTGCAGTATACAAAATTCTAGGTTGGCAATTGTTTTGTTTATGAAGATTGAAGATGGGACCCCACTCCCTTTTGGTTTGTAAGTTTTCTTCTGAGATGTCTACTGTTATCCTGAGGGATTTTCTCTTGTTGATCAGTTGCTGCTTACGTCTAGTTCATTATAAAATTTCCTCTTTCACTTTGACTTTGGCCAAGTTGAATACTATGTGTCTTAGAGATGTCCTATTTGCTGTGAATCTGGATCTCTGATGATATTGGGGAACTTCTTCACAATAATTCCCTCAAATAGATTTTCCTTGGTTTTAGTGCTTCTTCCACCTGAGGGACACCTATAATCATATGATTTTTCATTTTTTATAGTCCTATACCTCTGTAAGTGGTTCTTTTTTTGTTCTCTTCTCAGCTTCTTTAAAAGTTGGGATTAGCTTGAGAGTCTTGTCTTCAAGCTCTGAGGTTCTTTCTTCTCCTTGGCTTAATCTGTTGCTGAAACTTCTACCACCTTTTGAAAGCCCTTGAATGACTCTTTAATTTCTTTAAGTTCTATTACATCTTTCCTAATTTTGTCAAGCTTTTTAGTGACTTTTCAAATTAACTTCCTGAAATACTTTTTGTGCTTATTTTTGTTGGTTTTCAACTTTCTCTTCAAGTCTTTTTGTTTCATTTGCCTTTCATATTCTGGATTTCACTTCCTTTCCCTGGCTGTTTCTGGGACATCTGCCTCACTGCCTGAGGCTTTGCCCTGTCTGGTTAGCTAAGAATGGCTCTTCTCTTTTTTTATGATTTAATATTGAGTACAAGGAAACAGAAGAAATGTAAAATTATTTGTAACCTTATGTTGATAAATATTTATGTATATATTTATAGACATACAAATATTTATTTACATATTTAGTTTTATACGTTAGCTTTTTATAACCCTCTAGAAAAAATTAATAATTTTTGACCCAGTAAACTGTATATATGGTGCAAAACTACAAGCAGATGGTATAATATTCTCTCAGCAATCAAGTTTTCCTGTCTGAGGGCAATGATTTTTCAAGATTGTGCACCCTTCTGGACATAGTCTTTGAATAAATAGGAACATGCAATGATCGTGATACACTTAGAGCATTTATTAACATAAGAGTTACTTCAGTTTTTTATTATAAAAATAATACTTGGGTTGCTTTAAAATTTCAAGTAGTATAGACAAGTGTGAGGAAGAAACTAAAAATCATCTGTATTTATACTACTCAGATATTTCTTTGAATAGAATTAAATAGATGGATTAATGCAAAGACTCAGTGAAGTTATGGTAATATAGACATTCAAGAGAAGTTCAAAGTAGATAAGCAACATGTTAGACAGGTTATGAAATTTTTCAACTACTGACAGCTGATGGACATGAGTGATGCTGATGAATACAGAAGTCATAGACTGGATATTAAAAGAAGATGAATCGGCCCATATAAGAAAAGGTGGAGGGAAATGGAAAATGAGCAAATGTCTCAGATCAGAAAAAGTGATAAACCAGGTGAATCAAATAGAAATAAGCACCTCACATGATCAGCTGAAAGAAAACTTCCAGGAACCGGTGGAATTTTACCAACATGTCAGTGAATGACATGCTCAAGAGTGAAGATTGTACTACTCCATACAAGAATGCACATTTCTGTACATTAAAATTGCACATTTTTAAAACCTTGTAAAATTTTACTTACATCAAAAATAGCTACCTTGGGCGGCACCTGTGGCTCAAAGGAGTAGGGCACTGGCCCCATATACTGGAGGTGGCAGGTTCAAACCCAGCCCTGGCTAAAAACTGAAAAAAAAAAAATAATAATCTACATTATGTTTAGTTGAATATTTTCTTTTGGAGAGATTATATATTTTAAAATATGATTTATAGTTTATGAGCATAAATCACATTTAAAAAAATCATTTCTGAAATACCACAGCAAATGCTTGTCTACTTAAATGTTATAATAAATGCTTAGCTGTGATATGTTAAAAAAAAAAAAAAAAGTCCTCTGTCTATACTTCAATGTACTTGTCTAACTCTAGTCCTCATTTCATAAGTCCTGAGAGGCAAGATGGGCAAGGTGCCATGCAGGGCTTTAGAGATACTGGAGTGGTGGACTAAGATCCTCAGTCAGGAAAGCCTAGGTGTTTGTAGACCACCTGCCCTAGTCCTTCATCCTCAGTGGAGCCTCTGAATGGACACATGCCAGTCCTCATACACTCTGTATGACCTGGGCCAGGGAGGAGCAGTAGGTGTGATCATTAGATGAAGGCTGTGACAGGCAGCTTCAGACTTCGTTTCTAGTGACCCTAACCTCCTGGGATTCATACCCTTGTGTCTTCCCCTCCTGCTGAGTGTGGGATCAACCTAGCGACTTGCTTCTGCCAGCAGAATGTGACAAAGTAGAATCTCTGTTACTTTCTCCACTTGCATACTTTGACAAAGCAATATTTGATAAGGGAGAAGACTACGTGGCAAGGAATGGAAAGCAGCCTCTGGGAATGGGTATCCTCAAGGGCCTTAATCCTGCAAACAACCTCATGAAATTGGAAGTGAGTTTTTTCCGGTTGAGCCTTCAGATAAAACAACAGGCCCTGCACTGATAGCTAAATCAGAGCCAGCTCAGCCATCCCCAGAAACTGTGATATAATAAATGTATGTTATTTTAAGATGCTATTTTTGTAGTACTTTTACATGCAACAATAGATAATTAATATAAGGTTAATTTACTATATTTACTTGGACCTTGCTATTTGATTCCCCGATGTGGTAATGTTGGAAGGTAGTGCCGTCGCTGAGAGGAGATTAGGTTGTTAAAATGGGTAAGTCTCTTTTTCTGGAGACTGGGTTAAGTTTTGCAGGAATGGATTGGCTCCCATGGGAGTGGGTTGTTATAAAGTGAGTCTGTGTCTCCTGTTTGCTCTTTTTTGCACACTCATACTTCCCCTTCCTCTTTTTTGCACACTCATACTTCCCCTTTTCCACCAGACTGTGATGTGGAACAGGGCCCCTGCCAGAAGCCAGGCAGGCGCTGGCACTGTGCTTCTTGGACTTCTCAGCCACCAGAATAGTGAGCCAAAAAAACTCTCTTTCTTAAAATAAATTACTCAGCCTAAGATATTCTCTTATATCAACACTAAACAAACTAAAACAGACATTAATCTCAGGAACTTTTTCAAACTCTGCAAACTCTAGTAATTGCAAGTAGAAGCAAAGCGTAATTGTCAAAACAGAACCAAAGCTTGGAAGACATTATCTCTTAGTAACAGCTTAGTGTGCTTATTAGTGGTACTTTCAAAAAACAATTGTCTAAAAGTAGAAATTGGGATTTAATGTTTGAAAATATGCCCTTTGCTGATGAGAAAAAAGTGACATAAATATAATAACTTGAACCTAGAGCCTCCAGACACAGTTGATCGGTGCTTAAATCTTTCTTTGTCCCTTTTAGCAATTCTCCATAAAGTAAAAAATAAAGAAATGGAGAAAGGTTAAAGTCAACTGCTATTAGGGTGCATTGGGAAACACTTATTTTCTTTTATACCTCTAGGGGCTCTCTAATAAAGTTCTTCATCTTTTATGTTTGCTACAAGATGATTTTAATAATTAAATAACATATTCCCCTGTTGAACTTCCGAAAGAATAAACCTCAAGAATGTATTTAATTATTTAGTTTTCTATTTCCCTGTTTTTTCAATAATTTTTTCTGTATGATTAAATGATTTGTACATTCAACTATTTGCTAAAGATATTTGGTATCTTTTATAGAATTAAGACACATAAGAAAGAGGATATGCTTAGTGGAAGAAAGGAAGTTAGTGAATATACAATTGTCTTAGAGAAATTAGAATTTAATTTAGATATATAGTTCCTGAGATCTAGGCAAAACGGTGACCCTTGAATTACATTTGCCTGCCAAGAATTCATTAAGTGAAGGGAACATGTTTTATTCATCATTTTAACCAGTGTCTGGTCCATTCTGGCACATGGCTGATATTTGCTGAACAAAGGAATGAATCAATGAATATGTAAATAAATAAAGAACATCTATAATTCCTCTTTCTGAAGCTATGCTATTATCTCTAAGTTTTGACTTCTCTAAACTTTCAGGAATTCATCAGATTAGATAACCAAACTCAAATTGCTCAATCATAAAAAATAAAGGATGCACCCCAAGCTATCCAAAACTTAAAGAAAGAAATTTCTACTATGGAATGATTTTAGAATTCTTTAGTTGATGTCAAGGTTTTTAAGGAAAGTAATATTGTCTTTAAGTGTTATTCAACAATTCAGTTAACATATTTTAGATTCAACAAAATAGGAGGATTAGCCTTTGTTCAATGGGGAAGAACATTTAACTTGTTGCAAGTATATAGATTTAATATAGGGATAGTTAAAATAATAAGAAGCACCATGTATTAAGTTCTACCTACGTATCAGACACAGAAGCACAAAGGTTTATACCAGTGTATTTATTTAATCCTTACGGCAAACTTGAAAGTTAAATGTTATTATGTCTATTTTAAAGATGATGAAACTGAAGTCAAATACTACTAAGAACCTGGGCTCTGGCGTATTAAAACTCAAAGCTCTTACAGAGCCAGAGCTAATTACACAGTTGCCTTGATTGAAAATGCCATTGACCAAAGAAAATTTGATGGAAGACTTAAAAAAAAAATCTTGTCTTTGAATTATTCCTTTGTTGTTATGGTTAAGACTATCAAGCCTTAGTCCAGCTACTGTCTAATTGTTGAAAGTCTTAGCAATTTCTTTGCTGTTTATTTAGTCCTTTGGATGTGAGTTCATTTATTATTTGTGTTAAGTAAACACCATATTGGATACAGAAAAGGAGAGGAAAGGAAAGGAAAGGAAAAATGTCACTGAGACTGAGATTACTTAAATATCAGCATTTAGGGGAAAAAAGAATCAAAACATTAAATTTATACACAAACCATGTTATTAATTGATAATATATATTAAGCCTATAATTAAGTAACTTCCTCCTACAGAATCAGGCAAATCAATGCCTAAACTTCGTTCACTTTCAGAATATAAAGGTCTTTTTGAATTAATTTTGGCCGTTGGCAGTTAAACAAAGCATTGTTATGATGTATTGACTTTCATAACTTTTACTTGTAGTCTTGGCCTCACTGGCATAATTAAAATTGTCAGTGTAATTTCTAGGGGATATTGCAGATCACAAAGGTTTCCTCTATAATACTCAATTTGTCAGATTCCTAGTTTCAATCACAGGGTTAAGAGCATGAACTTGGGGTTCATGGAGATCTATATTTGAATCCAACATCGGCCATTATGTGAATTTGAGCAGCACTCTTTTCAGTCAAGATGGGTTAAGTCATGTTTTGATAATGAATGGCGCCCACATTTCAGTGACTCACACAGCAAGGGTTTATTTCTCCTTCTAGCTGCAGGTCCATTTCATGCTTGTTTCATGGCTTTATTTGCCTCGTGGGTTTAGGAAAACTGATCAGAGCAAGATTGAAGGTGAGGTGGGCGGAGTGCCCCTGTGACGGGAGAAAGGAGTTTCAGGCAGAAAAACAATGTGAACAAAGATTTGGAGGCTGGAGTCTGGAAACTGGGAGATTGAGGTTGTCGGGCTTATAAAGTGAATGGAGTGAATGGAGTTCTTGATTGACCAAACATTTCTGCGACCTTGAGACATTTACTTTAAACTCTCTTGAATTCAGTTTCCTCATCAAAAGGGAAGAATGATAGTAACGCTTTAGCATCAATAGTACAGTGATTAAATAAGACAATGCATGAAAAAGTTTCTAACACATGACCTGAAACATTAGTTTTTGTATATTTTGCTTGCCAGGATGTGAAATTGTACATCACATATAAACATAATGAAAGTTCAGTGAGATTCTCTCAGTACCAACACTCTTGGGCCTTAAGAGGAGGTAAAATATGTGCTCTAGATGCTTTGTGTTTCCCTATAAATAATTGTAATTCAACATGTCTTGCTTCCCTTAATTTTATGTTTTAATTTCTTCAGTTAAACAGTCTTTCTTTCAGCATCTATATAAAAACCCTCCTCTGGATCCCTCAGGAATATCAAAATGAGCAAGATATATTATCTAAGGATCTGTAGCTCTCAAAAATTCTACAGCCTAATGGGAGGGATCATCTAAACCATACTAGATTTGCTAAGCATCTATTTGCTACATGGTCCCGGGTATGCACAGTTGTTCTGAAATGTTTTTTTAGCCATAATAATGAATACCTATTTATAACTGAGTATCCTTGCCCAGTGAAAATGGCCAAACAAAGATAAACACATTCTAATTGTTTTATTTATTTCTCATTATTTGAGTTGCCATGATAACCGAATTAGGCGGACCAATTAAAATTTGATCAATTGATGTAATCAATATATTATGGCCTCAGAACAATCCTCAATTAAATCAAATGTCTGATTTAATGATATCGTATTCTTGAGTTGACATAACTTTCTTTAAAATGAAAATATAGAGAAGAAGAAGAATGAAAAACTTAAAATGTTGCACATTTATACCAAATAAAAGGTCTTTTAATTTAAGGATATGGGTTATATCTGACAGCTGCAATAAATTATAACATCTGATAATGAAAGATAATGAACTTTTCTCCCCTCTATGTTCAGCTTCATAGAGTAAGAAATAAAAGGCTTTTCATTAAAATGACGAGTATTTTTCTCTATACTGTTCTTGTATTACAGTGCTGCAAGTTTTTTTATTCAATGGTAAATGGAAGAGCATGTATTTTAAAATATACATTCTTGGTGCTTTTGTGCCCTACTGGATGTGGGAGATCAATTAGTGAGGCAGAGGCATCCTTCATGCTTCTTACTTTAATTGTTTAGTATCAACTGCAGAATGGTGTTTTTCATGTCACAATTTAAAATAGGAATTGGAGGAAAAATCTTCAATTGGCAGACAGATTACAAGAATGTCCTTCTTGAGTCGTGAATCTGAAATGCAGCATTAGCTGCTCCCCACCCAGCCAGCTGCTCTTCCTGGCTCCCAGTGTAGTCACGTGGTTCATTCCTCCCAACTGCAAATGCCACTAGATGTCGAGAATAGTTATGTTTTCTTCTCTCACTTCCTCTTTCCCTTGATCATATGTATATAAATAAAGGTCCCTGGGTTTGAGAAATTGGAATATGGGAGACACTTGGGAACTTTGGTCATTGCTTGTTGAGAAATCATAGAAGAAATCCACTTGAACTACACCTGGCAGCAAGCAAAAACAAAACACAAAAAAGAAATTCACTTGAACTACACCTGATGCAAGCAAAAACAAAACAAAACAACACCTCTACTGCAGTTAGTCCCTGAGGCTCGGAGTTTACTTGTGACAGCTAGCTTTATGCATCTAATCCCTGGTGGCTAAGACGAGGGACGCTCGCAGCAGTCAGCCACCCCTTCACCCCTGCAGTTAGATTGGGACCAGCAGGGTTCTTCCAGTGCACTAACAGTGGGCACATGGGCCACCTCATCTAAGGACATTTTCACTGGAGAATGAGAGTTTTGGGATACTCTATAATGGCTTTAGTGCCACAAATGACTGCTAGCCATTCTTCTCCTACAGTAAAATTTAAGAATATTGGATACATTTTAAACAGAATAAGAGTATTTCTCCTGGAATATATAATAGATGAGTTCCATGTTCTTCTAATTCCATGGGTTCCATGTTCTTCTGACCGAGAAGAACTATCCAGTAAATCATGTAACCTCATGCGATGATTCATGTTAGGTGCCAATTTGACTGGGCCATGGGTTGCTCAGATATGTGGTTAAACATTATTTCTGTGTGTCATGAGGGCCTTGGTGGACAAGGTCAGCATTTGAATTGGGGGACTGAGGAAAGCACAAGGCCGCTCCCCATCATGAGTGGGCTTCATCTAATCCATTGAGGGTCTAAAATAGAACAAAATGTAAAGGAAGGTTGATTCCTTTCTCTCTCTCTCTGCCTGACTGCTTGAGCTGAGTCACCAGCAGCCTCCCCCGGCCCCAGGACAATATCCGCAGGGCCACATGCCTTTGAACTGAAACTGGAACCACACCACCAACCTTCCTGGGCCTCCACCTTGTCCATGGCAAGACTGGCGGACTTTTCTGCCTCCATAATCATGTGAGGCAATTAATTCTTCATAATACATCTCACTTATATATCTCCTATTGATTCTGTTTCTCTGGAGAACACCTTAGGAAAAGAAACATAATAGCAGTTTCTCTTCAAGTCCTTTGCCTACCCTGAGATGGGATCACTTGTTCCTTTCTTGCTCATACATTTGAGTTCTCTGTGGATTCTGGTTATTAAACCTTTATCGGCGGTATAACCTGCAAAGATTTTCTCCCATTCTGAGGACTGTCTGCTTGTTTTACTTACTATGTTCTTGGCTGTGCAGAAGCTTTTTAGTTTGATGAGGTCCCAGAAATGTACTTTTGATACTGCTTCAATTACCTGGGGAGTCCTCCTCATAAAATATTCACCCAGGCCAATTCCTTCAAGAATTTTCCCTGTACTTTCTTCAAGTATTTTTATAGTTTCATGTCTTAATTATTTCTTAATTAAAGTTAGTTTCAGTGATAGTTCTTGAAAACTCTGCCACTGGGGCTGGTTGCATAGCAAGAATATATCTGAGAGACTAAAGCAGATGAGAAGCTCTGCCCAAGACTAGTCTGGGCTCTCTGGTTCTGTGTGTTCTGTGCACTGTTGATGGTTCCTGATCTGAGAGCGAGGAGGTAGACGCTGGTGAGAGTCTGCAGAGGGACAGCAGTCATACCAGCCCCTGCCTGCTCTGCAGACCCCTTATTGTGAGGGGCCCCCAGGCTGTTGTTCGGACCTCACTTTAATATAGTCACTACCTTGAATTCTTTTCTTACAATAGAGCATGGACATTTTGGATCCTGTGAATATTTCCAAGCAATAGAATCGTGTCTAACTGCTATTGTTAGTGCAGTTTCTGTCTCTGTGCGATGCAGTTCAGACTCTGAACCACATGGCGTGTCCACTATGCACAAAACAAAATTCATCAAATACCTACATGCTCTTCTTTGGTAGAGAAAGAAGCCAATAAATATTTGCAAATATGATGAAGCTGCATTGGTTAACCAATAAAATCAATTTTTTCATCTTCAAGGACAAATTTAAACACTAACAGAGAGAAAGAACAACTCCATAGTCTGTAGCTATTGGTGTATCATTCATCCTTAATATTAATAGCCAGCATTTACTGAGAACTTGCTCTGTGCTAGACTGGGCCAAGTACTTAACATTGATTAATCCATTCACTCATTTATGTATTCAACAGATATTTGTTGAGCACCTATTTGACTGAAAGGGATGTTTTAGATGCTGAAGATACATATCTCAGCCCCCTTGTGAAATGGCTGCACTTATTTTAAACACAACGAAACTGTGCTTTATTGAAGTTAGCTTGGATTGAATTAGTGATAGGACAATTCATTCCAGGAATTCAGTCCCATTCTGGTTTTTGTGAGCCACAGTGCCTCCCCTGCAAAATGACATAACTCTCCCCACCATCTCACAAGGGAAGCAGCTAAAGACCAAATGGGCTGTACAGGCCAAAGAGCTTTGCAAGCTGAGAAGTGCTGCACGGAAGCTTTATTATCATGTGTTTACTCAGTACCTTTGCAACACAAAGTAATGTTACCAAAGCTCGGCACTTGTCCATGAAGCTTCCTCAGAAGAATGAGAGAAGTGAGTGAAGAGAAGGAAAGAGAAATGTCTTAGTCAAATTTCTTGGATATAAGCAGAAACATGGAGCTTCCAAAGGGAGGTCCTCAGTTCTCAGCTATTGTCCTTCAACTGCAGTTGATGAGTCCTTGAAGACAATTTTATGACCTTCTGTCCCCCTGAGAGGCCTTCCCAGCACCCAGGCCTCCCCAGGGCTGCCCCCACCCAAGGCTCTGGGCTTCCACCTGGCAGTTCAGCTGAACCATTTTCTGTAGCACAAATAACAAGAGACATTCCCCAGTCCCTCCTGAGCATGGCCTCTGGCAGGGATGTGAGTCTCAGTTTCCCAAAAGAGTGGGAGAAGTCTGAAAGAGACAGAACATTTTTGCCAATTTTTCCAGGCCATTCCCTCAGTTCAGTACTATATTTCTATTTTTTTTTCATTGTTTGCTTTTCCTCTTTAAGAATCAGAGGTAGTCTATTTAAAGCAAAAAGCATAAAGATGCTTCTTCTAAGAAGAATAGCTTCGAGCCCCATAGCCAAAGTCTATGACTTCACAGCAAATGGTGGCACAGCCACAGAGCCTGTCGAGTCATTTTCCCCCAAAAACACAGAACCAGAGATCTTGAATCAGACATTGTTCTTTACCCATGCAGTTTGATTTTGCATTTTGACCTTAAAAATCACTAGTCATGGTGATGGGTTTTAACCAGTATGACTCTGCCTAAAGGCAGAAAAATGGATTTAATGACCTTCTGAATCCTGCCCTCCCAGTCTGAGAATTGTGTTGTCTGTAAATGTTTTCTGGGATAATTATACCAGAACATCTACCAAGACTAAAAATGAATTTCAAAAATATAAAATGACTGTGCCCACATTTTAGAACTATGAGGTTCCATTTGACTGTTTCTCTAGCATATTGACTTGAATTTCTAAAAAAAAAAAAAAAAATTAAACAGTTTAAAATAAGATTTTGAAGTTCCAGAGCAGCTTGAAGCGTACACAATAGCAATTACTGTGTAATTAAAAGTCAGATGGTCCCCGGTCATAAATGTCATGGAAGAGACTGCCTCTCCAGTGGATTGTTTTAAGGGGCCATTACTAAGCTCTGTAAATGGGTAAATAGCCTTGAGTTATACAAAATCCTCTCATTAGGACGCCACTTAATTAAAGAAGCAGAATGTAATGTTTTCAAAATATTTCAGGCCTTTGCATAAAGTTTCAGAAATCTGGCTAGAGAACCAAGGAAGAAAATGTTTGGAAAAGAGCAGTTTAATCATCCAGGATGTGGTGTCCTGGAGTCCTGTTTTTACTTGCACTTCTTTTTTGAAGCTCTTTCTACCAGTGGGCAGTTGAGAAAGGGGACGTTCTCTGCACCTAACAGCTGGTATCACCTGCTATAGGGTTGCTATGGTTTGAACTGTGTCCCTCCCAAACGCAACTTGAAGTCTTCACTTCCAGTCCCTCCTAATGGGACCTACTTGGAAATACAGTATTTATAGAAATAATTGAATTAAAATGAGGTCATTAGGTGGGGTACCAATCTAATATGAGTGGGTCCTTATTTTTTAAAAAGGCAGAGGTTTTTAAATGCAGAGCCAGACATGCACAGAGAAAAAACGAAGAGACATGGGGAGAAAGACTTGTGGGGATTGGAGTTACACGGGCCCAGAACAAAGGGCATCTGAGGGGAACAGAGGCTGGAGAGACAGGAGGGGTCTTTCCTTTCACGTTTTCAGAGGGAGTCCGAGCCTGCTGACTCCTTGAGCTTCTGGAACATTGGATAATACATTTCTGCTGTTTTAATATACAGAGTTTATGGTGCTTTGTTTCAGCTACCCCACCAAACTCACATAAGAATCTTTCTAAAGAAATCAGTTTAGTGCGATCATGATGAGGAAGGGCTTCAAAGTCAAGCGTTCATTCATTCAGCCAGGGTTTCGTTCCTGACACCCCCCCCCCACCTCCCTGCCTTAGGCACTGAGTATGCAGGCCCAGGGAAGGTCCTGGAGGCAGGCTGGATCCACCTTTCTGCTCCCATCCAAGCTGGGAGAGTGACACAGTAAAGACGTACCCTCTATATAAATTGACTTTGGAAAGTGCTACCGTAAAACGTAGTATTGTAGAAAAATAGCTAACAAGAGCTGTGGTTAGGTATTTTAGAAGGTGTTGTAGCTGAAATGTCTCTCCGCCAGGTCCTTGGTCTCAGAGACAAAGAATGCACCCACAGACCACATGAGTAAGTGAAAAGACAAATTTGATTGAAAGATTTCAATAGCAAATCTTTCACCATTAAAGATGAGCGAAAGAGGGAAACAGAACCTCTCGCAGCAGGTGGAGAGCCTGAGTGAGCTGCGCACATGGGCCTTCTGTCTAGGGGGTTATATTTTGCTTTTTCTATCCTGAAGGCAGGGGAGTTTTGGGGAGATGGAATGTATGTTTGAAACAAGTCACAATGGGCCAGAGGCCTGCAGGCAGAAAATAATTTTAAAACTGCCTTAGTGCAGAGTAACGTTCAGTCCTTGCTCCAGGTGGGGCAGAGGGGAGTGTTCCCTGTTCCAGGAGGGGCACCCAATGGGACACCAACCTGGCTGCCTTTTTCATTTTTTATGATCTTGTTTTGGGTCCAGAGAATGTGGCTTGCAAAGAATTTGTTTGTGCCTAGAGATGGGGGTCTGTGATGAGACTGATTTCTTAGCTCACCCAGGCCCAGAAAATGGGGAAGGGGGGTATTTCTTTGTACCGCCCCGAGTGGAAGAATCCTGCATTCGTGTCATGGAATGCCTCTCTGAAAAGGTTACATTTGAGCAGCAGTACAAACAGTAAAGAGAAAGTAGTCACGTGAGTACCTGTGACAAGGATTCTAGGTAAGGGACTAGAAGTGTAAAGGCTGTGACATCTGTACCAGAATGTTTATTGCAGCCCAATTCATAATTGCTAAGTCATGGAAGAAGCCCAAGTGCCCATCGACCCACGAATGGACTAGCAAACTGAGGTACATGTATACCATGGAATACTATGCAGCCTTAAAGAAAGATGGAGACTTTACCTCTTTCATGTTTACATGGATAGAGCTGGAACATATTCTCCTTAGCAAAGTATCCCAGGAATGGAAGAAAAAGTATCCAATGTACTCAGCCCTACAATGAAGCTAAACTATAGTTTCACATGAAGGCTATAACCCAACTATACCACATGACTATGAGGAAAGGACCAAAAAAAGGGAAGGGAGGGGGGAGGGTTGGGTGGGGGGGGTGATAGGTTGGGCCACATCTATGGTGCATATTTTTATCTATAATAAAAAAAAGGAAAAAAAAAAAAAAATCCAACATCTCTTCATGATCAGAACACTTAAGAAAATTGGTATAGAAGAAACATTTTCTTAAACTGATAGAGGTCTTTTACAGCCAACCCACAGCCAATATCATATTGAATGGAGTTAAATTGGAATCATTTCCACTCTGATCAGGAACCAGACAAGGCTGCGCATTGTCTCCCTTGCTTTTTAACATTGTAATGAAAGTTTTATCTGCCACAATTAGGGAAGAAAAGGTGATAAAGGGTATCCATATAGGGTCAGAAGATATCAAACTTTCACTTTTTGCAGATCATATGATTGTATATCAGGAAAACACTAGGGTGTCTACCACAAAACTCTTAGAAGTGAACAAGGAAAATAGCAGCGTCTCAGGTTACAAAATCAACATTCATAAGTTGGTAGCTTTTATATACACCAACAACAGTCAAGTAGAAATAAAATTTAAGGACTCTATAGCATTTACAGTAGTGACAAAGAAGATGAAATATTTGGGAAGTTATCTTACAAAGGACGTGAAAGATCTCTATAAAAAGAACTATGAAACTCTAAGAAAAGAAATAGCTGAAAATGTTAAAAAATGGAAAAACATACCAGACTCATGTGTGGGTAGAATAAACATTGTTAACATGTCCATACTACACAAAGCAATATGTCATTTCAACACAATCCTTATTAAAACTCCACAGTCCTACTTTGAAGATCTTGAAAGAACAATACTTCGCTTTATATGGAATCAGAAAACACCTCAAAAACCCAAGACATTATTCAGAAATAAAAACCAAGCAGGAGGAATCATGCTACCAGACTCAGACTATACTACAAATGGATAGTGATCAAAACAGCATGGTATTGGCACAAAAACAGAGAAGTAGATGTCTTGGAAAAAATTGAAAACCAATAGATGAATCCAGCTACTTACCATTATTTAATCATCAACATGCCAATTAAAAACATTCATTGGGGAAAAGATTCCCTATTTAACAAACATTGCTGTGTGAACTGGCTGGCAACCTGCAGAAGACAAACTGGACCCATATCTTTCATCATTAACTAAGATAAACACTCACTGGATTAAAGATCTAAACTTAAGACATGAACCTATACAAGTACTAGAGGATAGTGCAGGGAAAACCCTTGAAAAATTCAATCTGGGTGAGTATTTTATCAGAAGGACCCCCCAGGAAATTGATTCAGCTTCCATATTACACTACTGGTACTTTATCAAACTAAAAAGCTTCTGTATAGCCAAGAACACAGTAAGTAAACAAGCCAACAGCCCTTAGAATGGGAGAAGATATTTGCAGGTTATGTCTCTGAAAAAGGTTTAATAACGAGAATCCACAGAAAACTCAAACACATTAGCAAGAAAAAAAAAAAAAAAAAAAAAAAAAAAAAAAAAAAAAACAAAGAAGAAATCCCATCCCAGGCTGGGCAAGGGATATGAAGAGAAATTTCTCTGAAGAAGGCAGGTGTGCGGCCTTGAGATATATTAAAAAAAAATTTCATCATCTTTAATTATCAGAGAAACGCAAATCAAAACTACTTTGAGATATTATCTAACTCCGGTGAGACTGGCCAATAAGACAAAAATCCCATGACCAAAGATTATGGCGAGGAT
>CAUYPK010068919.1:0-34515 GCA_963574355.1 Loris lydekkerianus
GGGGCCCTGGGGGGCTGGTGCGGGTGGGGGGGTGGGGGGGGGGGGGGGGGGGGGGGGGGGCGCCCCCCCGAGCGGGCGAGATGCACAGCCCTCCCTGGCCAGTACCAACATGAGCCATCTACTTGCCACTGCTCAGGAGCAAAGAGAAGCTGGGTTAGGGGTGTGCTGGTGGTCCTTGCCCATGGGCCCAATAGAGGACAGCCCATGAATTCTGCCGTGATTTGAAATCTCGAGCCATGTCATCTGCCTAGCGGTCAGACACCCCCACACCCTCTGCTCAGCCTCATCTGCCCAGTGCTGCTTGCAGCAGCATTTCTGCCCGCCCCGCTGCCCTCAGGAAGAGGACTGAGGTAAGGAGAGGTCATTTACCTGCCAGTGTGGTAGTCTCGAGTTACCTGACCATTAGCACTTGTGCCCCAGCCCCCTGCACTCCACTGAGGAGCTTAGAGCTTCGGAGTGGATAGTAGGGCCCTGCTGGATGTTTCTTTGACACAGAAATATGTGCAAGCTCCTTAGCTGATAGCCCAGAAAGAAACTTCTAAGACGTTGACCCAGGTGTTATCACACTGGGTATTAGAATCCCAGAGATGAAAGTGAAAAGGTCACACACGCACTCCCAGCAGTCCAGCTGCCCAGGTGGGCTCCTTCTGAACTCTCGGGTGAGGCCTGACTGCCGATCAAGGTCCTGAGCCTGAAGCCTCGGGGGGATGGTGCCCGAAGTTGTCAGAGAACCAGAGTGGTCATTTTGGAGAAGGTGGAGCGCAGAAAGAATGACGAGTGTCTAGGACAATCTGGGGGCCGTCTCGTCCTCTCCAGCTCAGCCCTGGGTGGTGGAATCAGAGGGTTATGACCGAGCTGGACAGGAGCGCAGACAGGAAAGCGCCTCTGGGTGCTGTGCACCTGACGCTGTGTGGGCTGTCAGGCACATGGGATGCAGCCAGAGCTGCCCCGCTGAGCCGTGCCCGCTCCATTTCCCCACCTTCGTTCTCAAGACTGAGTCTGGCCAGAGGTCTAGAGGGTCCTGGAGCAGGTGCCTTGACTCTTGGCATGGCTGGCTGAGCCTTAGGGAACTTCGACACCATGTATTACAACCCATTCATTTTGCTGGTGGGAAAAGTGAAATTGAGAAGTCAGGCTGTTTGCACACAGTCCCACAGCCAATGAAGACAGAGCCAGGACAGAACCGGGGTTTATCTGCAGCCTGCAGGGAAGATCGGATCTGAGTGTGTGTGCCCCTGGTTTATCCCCAGACATGAGCCTTAAAGGCAGGGACTTCATCAAAACAGAAGAGACACTCAATAAACATCTACTGGGTACTGTACATTGCTAGCTCATTGAATTCTCACAAATAGCATATGGAACAGGGACTACACTTCTCCTATGGATGAGGAAACTGTGGCTCAGAAAGGTCAATGACTCGTCTGAAGTCCCACAGCTACTAATTGCTAGATGAAGAGCTCAAAGCCAGATCTGACTTCAGAGCCAAAGTATATCTGGCAAGGTTCCAGTATGCCTCCTGCATGCCCGGTACTGTTCCAAGCCCTTACGTGTATTAATTTAATGAATCCTCCTAACAACGTAGGAGATAAATATTGTTATTATCCCTACTTAAAAGGGAGGAAGCAGGCACAGAGAGAATAAGTGTCTGTCCCCAAGTCACACAGCTAGAAAGGAGAAGAAGCAAGATTTAAATCTAGACTTCTTGGCTCGGAAAACTCACTCTGCCTACTATACTATGCTCAGTAAATATTTGTTGAGGTAATAAAAGTACAAGTGGGTCTTCAACAGTGCTCTCAGCACCCGGTGGTCTGGCGTATGGAAAGAATCCCTCTTTTTCCGACCACAACCATATCACCTCTCCTCACACAAATTGAAAACCACTTAGATGTGCTGGAACTTGCTGGAATCTTAATTTTACCTTGTGTTCAAGGCAGAGACTCAGGCAGTTCCTCTTAATCTCTCCCTCCCTTCCCCCTTGCCAGTGCCACCCTGCTCATGAATTAAAGATGCCGCCTGTGGCCGTGGGCTCCTAATGGCATTGCCTCTTTTGTGGTCATCTTGGACAAATTAGGGCTGCCTGCAAGCACTCTTGGGCTTCAAGGCAACAAATAGTTGGAGACAGAATTGTCTACAGCGTGAGTTTTTCAGCTGCCTTGAGAAGAGAATACCGCGGCTGTTGCAATAACTTCACTATTTTTCACTATTGCTTACCTATAAGTACTTCCCTCTTATCACCACCATCATAATGCCCTGTGTTTAGGCACTGGGTTATCTCCCCAGGAGCTCAGAGCCCTGGTTTATCCTGTTGATGTTCCTAACAGTTCTGGGGAAGGCGAAACCAGGATGTCTTTCAGCTCTAATGTAAGGAGGAAGAGTTAACTATGAAAATAAGCAACAACTCCTATCCAAAGCCTGGGAGATTCCAGGAGGTTGATGGTACTGAGAAGGAAAAACGTTACTGGGAACAGGTGGGAGACTTGGACTCTGAGCCTTTTACTCTGCTGTGCTGTGTAACCTTGGGCAAGTCACTCACTCTCTTTGGGCCTCGGTAGAATGAGAAGCTGGAACCTAGATCCTGAAAGACGCCGCAGAGGAAAGTGGTTGGGATGGGAGCACTTTATTCAGAGACCTGGACTGGAATTCTATCTGCTCCATACACTACCTGTGTGGCCTTGGACAATGTTCTGCCTGTGGCTGTATTAAAGTTCAAACCAAGGAAAACAGACCACTCTGAGTATTTGGAACAGAGGGGACTTAATGCAGGGAATTGGTGACAGGTGATAGAAGAGTGAGAAGCCACATTGGGGGGGTAGAGAAGTAAACAGAGATTAGCAAGAAGGGCGACTCTGGGCGGGGGCAGGCTGTATTATAGGACCCCTCAGTGAGCATCAGTCAGCAGAAGCTTGAATTATGGTGGTCCGTCTGGAAGGAGTCACCTCATTCAGCAGAGAAGAGAGAAATACCCCGGCCTCTCCTTTCCTCCTGCCCTCCAGTCTTCCACCAGCTGCTACAGGAAGCTGGGAAAGGCAAGGCATGGAGCTGAGGGCCAGGAGGCACAGGACCAGCTCTCTCTCTGCCTCACCTGCTTCTGTGCCATGGCAAGGATAAGGTTGACTGTCCCATCATGCTGATGTGAGCATTATGCCTAGTGGGAGTATGTTAACTATGGAATGATAACTACTAATTATTAAGATCCTCTGATTCTTTCCTCTGTGGTAGACTGTGTACGTGTGTGTTAAAAACACTGCTTTGCCTATGGGTAGGGGTTTCTGTTCTTAGAGCCAAGTGAGAAGGGAAGTGTGGGGAGGGGCTTCCACTCATTGGACAGTGAGTACCACTGAGTAACAGGTGCTGTGCTGGACCTGAGGGCATAGAGACATAGGAAGGGTGATCCAGGCATAGATTCCAGGTTGAACAGTAGTTTTGTCATTAAATGATTTTTAAAGGAATTTTTTACGTTATTTGCTGGATTCAGGGTTTCATCCAAAGAGGCCCAGACTAGAGCTCAGGCTTCCCAGCTTTCCTGCTCATGCTGCTCGTCCTTCCCCTCCTGTTAGCCCTTAATTTCCCTGCTTTATCTTGCTAGGCTTAATGAGCTCTGAGCATCTGGAGTGATTTTGGCCCGAGCCATTTGCATGTCTGACTTCTCCTGTGCCCCCGTCATTCTGTTTGCTTCCTCATCCTCTGTCCTTCTCGCCTGCTCTGTGCCCTGGACCACATCCCCAGTGCTCCCTTGTGCCTGTGCCTGGCGTCCAGTCCAGTCCAGCCAGAGGGAGGCCCTAGCAGGAGGCCGGAGGGTGGGATGTTTCCTCCCACTTCCTCACGGCTCTGGGCATGGCTGCCTGGTCGGCGCTGCTGCCAGATAGCCCCTCACCTGCACGCTCCCTGTCCCGCCCCGAGGGCCATCGCTAGTCCCTTGTTGTTCTCCTTATCCTGCCCCCATCTCTGTAAATGTTCCTTTCAACGGAGTCTCTTGTGCCCTCTCAGATGGCCCTGACCCAAGGGCACCATTGAAGGGTACTCTGCCTGAGGGAGCTGCAGCGGCTGCAGGAAGGGAGGTGGAGGCCCTGTGCTGGGGACTGTGAAAGCAGACTCCAGCTGCACTTCCTCCAGCCGTGGCCTTGTGCAAGTCACTCAACACCTCTGAGCCGCTTTCCTCAATTGGTTTACAGAGTTAAGAATAACAGATAATAAGATGATAAGAGATAACAATCCCTACGTTGTGGGGCCCCGACAGAAGTTGAATGAGAAATAAATGAGACAACTTGTGAGGACGGCTTAGCAGAGTGGCTGGCATATTGTAAGAGCTTAATCATGTTAGTTTTCCTCACTCTTGCAGGCCGTGAACCTGTCCTCTTCCCCCCAGAATCCCCACTGCTGAGTATGCTGCCCAACACAGGGCCTGGCACGCAGCCCTCAGCAGTTTGTAGGGTCTGGGAATGAAGGAACTGAAATAAGAGGACGCTTCTCAAAGTCTCCCTCCTGGGGCCAGGAGAGGGATTGACTCTCACGAACAGTGGCCTATCCCTTAGGAGAGGAGCCCTGGGTGGCAAAGTCAAGGCAGCCCCGCTGTGGCCACAATTAGGAAAGAGGTTTGTTGCTTGGGGGTGTTGGGGCACGCACGGGGCTGCTGGGTGGCTCAGCTGGGAGGGAACCTTCAGTGTGAGTGTGGGGTAGCAGAGGTCGTGGGGTGGATGAGGAGGGGAGTGGGCACGATGCATCGGCCCTGGGCAGGACCCAGCAGGGGGGCTCCAGCTGCCCCTCCAGCTCACACTTGGCCTGGGGTGTTCAGCAACAAGAGACTGTTTCAGAAACAGGGGAGGGAAGAAGAGGAAGCGCCCAGCACTGGAGGCTCGAGCGCTGCCAAGCAAGCTGGTACTGGAATTATTTGCAGTCCATATGCCAATTTGCTTTGTCATTGCCTGGCTATTTTTAGAAGCCACTGGCGTATCTAGGAAACCAGAATCTGTTGACTGTGTTTCTTCAGTGGGGGGAGTGTGATTATTTCTCAGAGATGCTAGAGGAATGTGTGAGGTCGGGCTGTGGGAAGACGACTTCTTCTCCCCCTGGGGTCAGAACTCACGTGCAGACAGCGCCCACACGGCTGCAGGCCCTGCCCTCCCAGAGGGTTCGTTTCTGCTCAGTTGGTTGTGAGTCCAGGTCTGGGTGACCTTTCCCAGATGGAACATCGGCAGGGAGTGGAGGCCTCCATTTTGGCTACCAGCTGGAGGGGCCAGGTGGGGTCCTCTCCTACTCCCCCGCGTTTCCCAGGGATTGGGTGGCCATTTGTCCACTGGCCTAGGGGCAAAGCTTTGGCCTAGGGGCAAAGCTGTCCTTTATTCCCTGCGCCTAAGGAGTAAGACATGGAAAGGAGAAGGGATGATGTAGCAACTTGAGCTCCTAATAGGAGCCTTGAAATATTCCCCATCTCCCTCCATCCAGGCTGGCTCCTTCGAGGGCAGTGTCATTCATTCAAACACTGCCTGGAGCCCGGAGAAGCAGGTGGCACCCGTTTCAAATCATTCAAATCCTAGCCATCCAAAGATGCCACCTCAGGAGGGATTAGGTGCCACCTTTTGCTGGGTTAATCTGTAGGTAAGACTGCTGCTGAGGCGACTCAGCGTGGGTTTGATTAGAAGAACTTTAAATTGTAAAGCTTTGTATCTGTTAATAATCTGCCTGGCCTGCTCCAGAGACATCATCCAACCTGTGTTAGGGCCATTTTGGTAAGGGAAAAAGTAAAGGTTTTGGAATAAAATCCAAACTCTTTACCCAGGCCTTCCAGGCCTTATCCCCTGGCTCCTTGTCTGACCCATTTCATACCATGCCCCCTTGACTTCAGGGCTACAGCCCCTCTGGACTTCTTTCCAGCCCTTGGGCATGTCAGTCTTCCAACTACCCCAGGACCTTTGCTGTTGCTGCTGCTTTCCCACATCTTCACGGGGCAGCCTCTTCTCATAATTCAGGGCTCAGGCAAATGGCTAAAGGTGCCACCCACCCTAGCCATGCTCCCCAGCAGCCTCTGTTTGGCCCTATTACCCTTTTGTATTCACAGACCTGTCACTCCCCACATTTGTCTCACTGGTTTACTTGGATGCCTGTTTACTGTTCGTCTCTCTCATCCAGAATGCCAGGAATCTGCTTGCTTACTGCGCCATTCCCTTCATCTAGAGCAGTGCCTAGCACTTAGCAGGAGTTCAGTGAAGTTTTCTTTATTAACCAGTATGAATGTAAGCTCCGTGTAAACAAAAACCTGTGTATCTGGTTCACTGGCATGCTCCAGGGCCTGGCACATCATAGGTACTCAAGAAAATTTTGCTGAATGAATGAAGGAGGGCTGGCGGTGAAATGATCCCTGAGCTCAGGCCCTGGGGCTTGAGCAGCTCGACTCAAGCCATCGCCTGTGATTTTATCATCTCTCTCTGCCACCCCTTGAACAACTGCCTGCTTCACTCTTCCTCAGCTGCCTGTCCCCACAGTGCCTTCAACACACACAGCCACTTAAAATGCAAACATCATTTCCTTGTTAGGTGGCAGAAGCATGAGAGTCTGTCCCATCCAGTGCACAGAAAAATAATCTCATGATTTATAGAAACCTGCTCCATCATCACAAGCTGTGCTTCCTGGTTCATCATTCCCTGCCTCCGGCCTGGAAAAAAAAAAATTACTTCCTATTACTCCCTTTGGGGAACAAAGAAATTAAGTGGTTTTTGATAGTTTATTACGTGGGCCCCATTCAGCCCTTCACTTTCATATTAAAACTACTATCTATCGCCACTCTTTTCTGACCTCAGTAACAGCTCCCCTCTGCCTCCCCCAAATTCCTCTGTGCTTCCAAAGCCTGTGAACTTGGCACCATCCCCGAACTTACTATAATCTGTGGAGAGAACCTGTGTCCCTATTGTTCCCCCCAGAAAGCCAGGAGCCGTTTGGTGGTGGGGACTGTGGTGTTTTGTTTGTTTGTGTGTTTTTAAATCTCTGTCTCTCCAGCACTTTGCACAGTGCTGGTAAATCTTTAAGAAACGCTGGAGAAATGCTGTCTTCTCTCCCGAAGCCCCACCGCCATCATTCCGTTTACTAAATGCTTTTTAAACTCTATTTTTCAAAAGTTTCCAGGTCTCTTCCCAACTCTGCTCCCACACTCACCTGAGTGACAGTTTGCTCAGGTATTTTAGGGCTTATTGTTTCCTCAGAAAACTCCTAGTCACTATCAACACACCCTTTGCATTTTACAAGGTGGTTTTCTTGTGCTTGACCATTTCATTATTTCTAAGCCACATGTATCTCCCCTGGGCTCCAGTCAGAAGAGTTTCTAAGTAAGCATTTACTGAGCACTTACTATGTTCCATGACTGGATTGGGGTATTTTAAGTTTTTGTCTTCTAGAAGCCTCATCATGTGAATTCTTCCCAATACGCAGGGGAGAACAGCCTCACTAAAGCAAGGAGGCAAATCTCCAGGGTCCTGTATTCCCAGTGCCTCAGACATCCATTCCATATTAAGACCCACTTGTGTTCTGGACCAGCCTTCCTCATAAAGGTGTACATCCAGATTTATCACAAGTCAAATTCCCTATGCAGATGAGGCAAGCACCTGTATTGTGACTTGTCCAGTGGAAAGTGAAGATGGGGTAGTAGAACTGTGGTCCCCAAGCCCTCAGCCTTGGAGCAGTACCAGTGGGCGTCCTGTTAGGAACTGGCCACACAGCAGGAGGTGAGGGGCAGGCAAGCAAGCGACGCTTCCACCACTCTCATCACCATCTGAGCTCTGTCTCCTGTCTCATCACTGGCAGCATTAGATTCTCAGAGGAGGGCCAACCCTACTGTAAATCTGTAAACTGTGCATGTGAGGGATGTAGGTTGCATGCTCCTTTTGAAAATCTAATGCCTCCCGCCCTGTCCGTGGAAAAACTGTCTTCCATGAAACTGGTCCCTGGTTCCAAAAAGGTTGGGGACCACTATAGTAGATAGAAAAGTGCAGTTGTCTGGGATGGGGACTTCAGAATTAGTCCTGGGATTGCACAGGACTGTCTTTCTCCACCTCTGTTCTCTCATCCTTAGGATGAAAACCCTGTCCCTTACCAGTGTCATAACAAGATTGTATAAGACTTTGCATACCAAAGGTCTTTGTAAGAAGAAATACATATGTGAGGGCTCATTCCCCCCACCCTGCTTTAGATGGGCCTCCCCCATTCCCACACATTTAGGAGTATCTGTTACCTCAAAGGCAAGTAGGCATTTTTCTCACAGCCCACTCCTTCCACAAGGCTGGAGCCCCATTATTTGTTCTCAGTTCTGTAAGGATTTGAATTAGTAATGATTGTGAGCATCTACTAAGCACTTAACTAGGTGCTATTCTAAGCACCTGTTAAGAATGATTCTAAGCACTCCACATACTTGTAGTTCAATCTTTGTAATGGAATCATTACTTTTCTAGAAAATGGGTACTTTTCTATACATGAGCATGGAGCCTGCAAACAAAGACAGTGCTACTTTTTCATTTCCAGTCTACATAGTTTTTTATTTCTTTTTCTTGCCTTATTGTACGGGCTAGGGCTTTCAAAACAATGCCGAATGAAATGGTGAAAGCATTCGTACTTGCCTTCTTACCAGTCCAAGTGAGAAAACATCTAGTCTCCACAGTCAAGTATTATGTCAGCTGCATTCTTTTATCTTTTTGAAGTGTATAGAAGCTATAGTGAAGGTCAGTCTTTCTTGTCTGATTTTGGTGGGTTTGTGCTTTTTAAAAATCAATCTGGGGCAGCGCCTGTGGTTCAAAGGAGTAGGGCGCCAGCCCCAAATGCTGGAGATGGCAGGTTCAAACCCAGCCTCTGCCAAAAACTAAAAAAAAAAAAAAAAATCAATCTGGCAGTTTTAAAATTTCGTTCATTTTTTAAAAGGAAGAACTGTTAGTTATATTGAATTTCTCTTTGCTTTTCTGTTTTCTGTTTCATTGATTTGAGACTTTTCTTCTTTTCTAGCATAAACATTTAAAGCTATAAATTTATGTCTAAGGATTGCTTTAGCTACTACACATCACTGGGTTTGGTATATTGTATTCATTTTATTTTCAGTCCAAAATATTTTCTAATTTCCCTTGTCCTTTTTTATTGGACTCATGGGTTACTTAAGAAGTACATTATTTAATCTCATAATATTTGAGTATTTTCCAGACATCTTTTCAGTTTTTATTTCTAGTTTAATTCCATTATGATCAAAGTAAAGACTTCAGGTGATTTAAATTCATTACAGTGTAATGAAACTTTTTAATTTATTTATTTACTTTTTGCTCACTGTTTATAGCAGGAGAGACTTTTTTCATAGTCCAGAATATGGTCTGTCTTAGTGATTTATATGTATCTGAAGACAATGTGTATTGTGTTGTCGTTGGGTACAGTGTTCTAAAACTGTCAGTTCAGTCAAGAAGGTTGATGAGATTGTTCAAATCTTTTGCATCCTTATTGATTTTTGATCACTTTTTCTATTAATTGCTAAAATAGGACTGCTTAAATTTACAGCTAGAGTTTTGGTTTTGTCTGTTTGTCCTTACATTTACATCAGCTTTTGTTTCATGTATTTTGAAGCTCCACAAGCAGGTATATATATATATATTTAGGGTTGTTACTTCCTTTTGATGAATTGATCTCTTTGTCAAAGGGATATAAAATATCCCTTTTTATTCCTGGTAATATTCTTTGTTCTAAAATCTACTTTGTCTGATATACTCAATTCAGTTTTGTTTTGATCAGTGTTTTGTTGGTATCTCTTTTTTCATTCTTTCATTTTTATCATACCTATGTCTTCATATTCTTGTAGACAGGGTATATTAATAGTTATGTTATGCTTTTTATTATTATTATTTTTTTTTTTTTGGAGACTTTCTCGCCCTCTGTAGAGTTCTGTGGCGTCTTAGCTCACAGCAACCTCAAACTCTTGGGCACAACCTCAAACTCTTAGGCTCAAGCAATTCTCTTGCCTCAGCCTCCCAAATAGCTAGAACTACAAGACCCACTACAACGCCTGACTATTTTTAGAGATGAGGTCTCACTCTGACTCAGACTGGTCTTGAACCCGTGAGCTCAGACAATCCACCCGCCTCTGCTTCCCAAGTGCTAGGATTATAGGCATAAGCCACCGCACCCTGCCTGTCATGCTTTTTTAAAGATTCAATATTACAAACTATTTTTTTACTGATGTTTTTAGATCATTTATATTTAATGTAATTACTGATGTAATTGTGTTTAAGTCTGTCATTTTATTATTTTAATTGTCACATATGTACTTTGTTCCTGTTTTCCTCTCTGCTTTATTTCATAGTCAGTATTTTTATGATTCCCTTTTATCTCCATTGCTAGCTTACTGGCCGTATCTCTTTGCTTTGTTTTTTAGTGGTTGTTTAATGGTTTGCTCTGTGTGTTTGTGTATCAAAGTCTACCTTTTAATAATGTTATACAACTTCATCTATAGTGTAAAAAACTAGCTATGCACATTTATTCTATTTTGTACCTCCTATTCATCTTAATACCATTATTATACATTTTATAATCCCACAACAAAGTGAAAATTTTTTGCTTTTACACCGTTAACATTTTTAGAGATATTTCTAAAATGAGTCAAATGTATTTTACTTTACCCACATATCTCCTCTGTCCAGTGCTTTTTATTTCTTGGTATAGATCCAAATTTTTATCTAGTATCATTTTCCTTTTTCCTAGAGAATTTTCTTTAAAATTTCTTATAGGCATATCTGATAGCGATGACTTAGCTTTGCTCTAAAAAAGTATTTATTCTGCTTTTAATTTTGAATGATATTTTTCCTGGATATAGAATTTTAGGTTGATAAGTTTTTTTGTTCATTTCTTTTCAGTGCTTAAGGGTGGCATTGTCTCCTGCTTTACACACTTTATGACAAGAAGTCTGCCTCTGCCTGTGTTCCTCTGTCTGTAATGTTCTTTTTCCACTGGCTGCTTTTAAGATTTTATTGCTGGTTTTCAGCAATTTGGATATAATGTGACTTGGTGCGGTTTTCTTTATGTTTACTGGGAATTCAATGCATTTCTTGGATCAGTGAGTTTATAGGTTTCATCAAATTTTGAACATTTCTGACCGTTTCTTTAAATATTTTTTTCTGTGTTCTCTTTTATGTGAGAGATGGTTTGTTACTATCCTGCAGGTCATGGGTGCTATGTTCTTTTTTTCAATCATTTTTCCCTCTTTGCTGTATTTTGGATATTTTCTTCTGCTCTTTTTTCAAATTCACTAATCCTCTCTTTTGATATGTCTGATCTGCTGTTAATCTCATTTATTATAGTTTTCAATTCAGTTATCGTATTTTTTCATTTCTAGAAGTTTTATGTGGGTCATTTTTCTGTTTCCCATTTCTATCCTCGTCATGTTGTCTCCCTCTGCATTCTTGAGGATGTAAGTATATTTGTTATGTAGTTTGAACATTCTTATATGCTAATTTCATCATCTCTGTTATTTCTAAGTAATTTTCACTAATTGAATTTTTTTTCCTGCCTCATTGGCTATTTTTTCTTTTTCTGCCTACCTTTTTGTTTTTCTTTTTTTACTAGATGCCAAACATTTTACTTGGTTGTGTGTTGATTTTTTTTTCTTTTTGTATTCTTTTTGTTGGACTTTGTTCTGGCATACAGTTAATTGTGATCAGTTTTATCCTTTCGAGCCTTGTTTTTATCATCTCTTAGGATGACTCTGGAGCTGCCATTAGTTGGGCTAATTTAGCCTCACTACTAAAGTGGTCCCTTTCTGATGACACTACCTGTGAAAATGTTCTGAGAAATGCATCACCAGGCACTTTTGTCATTGTGTGAACATCGCAGAGTTGACTTACACAAACCTAGGTGGTATAGTCTACTACACTGCTAGGCTATATAAAGTAGCCTGTTGTTCCTGGGCTACAAACTTAATATAGCATGTTGCTGTACTTACTAATGTAGGCAGTTATAAAACAATAGTAAGTATTTGTGTATCTGAACATATCTAAACATAGAACAGGTACAATAAAAATATGGCATAAAAAATACGTTCCTTCTGGAAGGATGTTTGGAGAATACTTAGAGATCTAAAAATAGACCTGCCACTTGATCCTATAATTCCTTTACTAGGTTTATACCCAGAAGACCAAAAGTCACAATATAACAAAGACATCTCTACCAGAATGTTTATTGCAGCCCAATTCATAATTGCTAAGTCATGGAAGAAGCCCAAGTGCCCATCGACCCACGAATGGACGAGCAAACTGTGGTCCATGTATACCATGGAATACTATGCAGCCTTAAAGAAAGATGGAGACTTTACCTCTTTCATGTTTACATGGATGGAGCTAGAACATATTCTTCTTAGCAAAGTATCTCAGGAATGGAAGAAAAAGTATCCAATGTACTCAGCGCTACTATGAAGCTGAATTATAGCTTTCACATGAAGGCTATAACCAAACTATAGCACAAGACTATGGGGAAAGGGCCAAGAAAGGGGAAGAGAGGGGGAGGTTTTGGTGGTGGGAGGGTATTGGGTGGGGCCACATCTATGGTGCGTCTTAGAATGGGTATAGGTGATTGCACTAATATGCACAGCTATGATTTAACTATAAAAATAAATAAATAAATAAATTACATAATCAGTAAAAATGTCAAAAAAAAAAAAAAAAAAAAAAAAAGACTTCCATTACTGTATTGAATAGCAGTGGTGACAATGGGCATCCTTGTCTAGTTCCAGATCCGAATGGAAATCTTTTCAATTTTATTTTATTCAATATGATACTGGCTGTAGGCTTGCTGTAGATGGCCTCTATCCAGTTT
This sequence comes from Loris lydekkerianus, assembly GCA_963574355.1. NCBI lineage: Eukaryota > Metazoa > Chordata > Mammalia > Primates > Lorisidae > Loris > Loris lydekkerianus. The sequence goes on from CAUYPK010068919.1 coordinate 12,820, forward strand.
AAGAAATGATTCGCCTAAGCCTATTTTCTTAAGTGTTCTGTTAATAAAAGGATGCTGGATATTATCAAAAACTTTTTCTGCATCAATTACAAGAATTATACGATGTTTGCTTTTTATTTTACTTATATGATTACTTATAATCTATTATATTTATAGACTTATGTATGTTAAACCAATCTTGTAGTTCTGGGATAAAAGCAACTTGGTCATGGTGCACAATTTTTTTTTGCAATTTTTTTGGCTGGGACTGGGTTTGAATCTGCCACCTCCAGTACATAGGGCTGGCACCCTACTCCTTGAGACACAGGAGCTTCCCTGGTGTATAATTTTTTTGATGTGTTGTTTAATTCTTGCATCGATGTTTATTAACAGTATTGATCTGTAATTTTCATTCCTTGTTGGGTCCTTTCCAGGTTTAGGGATTAGGGTGATATTTGCTTTGTAGAATGTGTTGGGAAGTATTCTTTCTTTCTCTATGTTTCTGAAAAGGTTGTGTAATATGGGTACTAGTTCCTCTTTAAAGGTTTGGTAGAATTCAGATGTGAAGCCATCTTATCCCAGACTTTTTTGGCGGGTGGGGGAAGTTTTGTATAGTTGATGCTATTTTAGTGCTTGATATAGGTCTATTCCAAATTTTCAACACTTTATGGCTGAGTCTAGGAAGGTGGCGTGCTTCCAGGTATTGATCCATTTCCTTCCGATTTTCATATTTCTGAGGAAAGAGTTTTATGTAGTAATCATTAAGGATTTTTTGAATTTCTGAGGTGTCTGTTGGTATTTCTTCTTTATCATTTATGATTGACAATATTAGAGATTTTACTTTTCTGTTTCTGGTTAGTTGGCCAAAAATGTATTAATTTTATAATCTTTTCAAAAAACCAATGCTTTGTTGATCTTCTGAATGATTCTTTTGTTTTCAATTTCATTTAATTTTCCTCTACTTTTGGTTATTTCTTTTCTCTTACTGGTATTGGTGTTGGAATGTTCTTTCTTCTCCAGTTTCTTGAGATAACCCATTAAGTTGTTGACTTCATCTCTTTCTGTACTCTTGATGAAGGGGCTTCCAATGCTATAAATTTTCCTCTTAGAACTGCCTTTACAGTATACCACAGGTTTTGATAATTTGTGTCTTTATTATCATTTTGTTCTAAAATTTTGGTGATTTTTTTTTCTTAGTCTTGTCTTTGACCCAGCTATCATTCAGCCTAAAATTATTTAGTTTCCATGACTTTGTTTGAGTATGAAAATTCCTGTTGCTGTTGAGTTCAAATTTTATTCCATGGTGGTCCAAGAAAATACAAGGAATGATTTGTATTCTTTAAATTTTGTTGAGGTTAGAGTTGTGTCCTAACATATGATCAATTTTGGAGGATCATCTGTGGGCTGATGAGAAGAATGTATATAAAGTTTTATTAGTATGAAATGTTCTGTAGATGTCTGTTAAATCCATTTGTTCTAGGATTGAGTTTTAGTCTAATATTTGTTCATTTAATTTCTCCTTGGAGGATCTACCCAAACTTTTCAAAGGGGTGTTAAAATCTATAACTATTATACTGCAGGAAGATATCAAGTTGTTCATGTCTGTTAGGGTTTGCTTTATAAATTGAGGAACATTCTGGTAAGGTGCGTAAATGTGAATTATCAAAATCTCTTCATGTTGAGAGTTTCCTTTGACAAATATGTAGTGTCTATCATTATTTTTCCTTATCTTTCTTGGTTTGAAACCAATTTATCTGCAAATAAAATTCAACCCCCGCTTTTTTTCTGATTTCCATTTGCCTATATTATAGATGTCCATCCCTTCACCCTGAGCCTATTTTTATCCTTTAAGGCAGTGGTTCTCAATCTTCCTAATGGCACAATGTATTTTCATTGTTAAAAAGGTGTTGTGACCCACAGTTTGAGAACCACTGCTTTAAGGTAAGATGTGACTCTTGTATTCAACAGATATCTGGCCTGAGTTTATGTATCCTGTCAGCCAACCTGTATTTCTTTGGGGACAATTTAAGCCATTCACATTAATTGAGAGAACCAATACCTATGGTAGTAGTTTGGCCATTTTGTTTTTGAAAGATCCATTGGATATTTTTAATTCTTGCACCATTGTGGATTTTAGATTTTGTTTAAAAATTTCTGAGTGAGTTTACTATGGTGATAGAACATTGAGCTGTCATTATGGAGGATAGGTCTGATAATATCCTGGAAAGCTGGTTTAATTATGGAAAATTTCTTCAACATGTGTAAGTCAGTAAAACATTTGATTTCTCCATCACAAATGAAACTCAGTTTAGCTGGATGCAATATCCTGGACTGAAAGTTGTTTTGTTTTAGAAGATGGAAGGTCAATGACTGTCCTCTACTAGGTTGAAAAGTTTTGCCTGAAAGATCTGCAGTCATTCTAATATTGTTCCCCTTGCAGGTTATACTTTTATTATACCTGGCTGCTTGGAGAATTTTCTCCTTCATATTAACTTTGGAAAAGTTAATTACAATGTGTCCAGGAGATGCTTTATTTGGATTGAGTTGTATTAGGGTTCTGAAATTGTCTACTATCTGAATTTCTGTACCTTTTTCCATGCTTGGGAAATTGTCCTCCATAATATTTTGGAGTAGAGCATCTGTACCTTTAGGACCATCCTCTTCTTCAGGAATTTCTATAAGATGAATGTTTATTCCTTTGGAGTGATCCCACAACTTTCTCAGGGAATGATCAGTTTTTCTCTCCAATTGTCTGCCTCTTTGAGTGTTTGAGAATGTGCAAAATCTTTGCCTTCAATTTTAGAGATCCTTTCTTCTACCTGGTCAACTCTGTTACTGAGGGATTCTACTGTATTTCGGAGCTCCTCAAATAACTTTTTAATTTCTTTGAGCTCTGGTATCTCTTTTCTCATTTTGTCCCTATCTTTGGTGATGTTGTCTTTGAATTCATTAATTTCTTGAGAAAACTTTACAGCTATTCTTTGGATTTCAATTTCTAACTTTTCTTCCATTCTATTCATCTTATTTGCCATCCATATTCTGAATTCTATTTCTGACATTTCAGCCATTTGTCTATGCATGGCATCTTCAGTTGTATTTCCTTTTTCATTCCTTCAGGTGGTTTATCTACTCTGGTTATTCAGAGTCCAGAGTGCTAACCATTACACCATGAAACCCCTCCTACTACTCTGGTTATTCATGTTGCCAGAGTTCTACTGTTGGTTGCACCCCATGTTTATTTTCCACCATTTTGTTATTAAAACTGGTAGTATGAGATTTTATTTGGGGTCCCAAGTAATAGAGTTTATTAGCTCCTTACCAAATTGCTGCACTTTGTAATTGTGGCTTATCCCTACAACCTTACAAAGGACCCTTTCAGAGTTTTGGCCAGAGACTCTGGGGACCTCCTTGGTGAGATAGTGCCAGGTGGCTCTGTTTTGAAATCAGCCAACCTCTCCCCTATCCCATGAGGTCATGGTATTAGGTTTAAATCTCAGCTGGGGAGAGATACAGACAGCTGCAGTACCCTGCTCCCACTGTTCAGTTCTTTTCCTTTATAGAACTTTGAATTCTGAGCATTTCTTCAGAATGCTCTTGGGTAGACAGCCCCAGATGCCAGTTCCAATAAAATTGTCTTGTGAAGTACAAACCCTGCTCAACAGAAAGGAATTCAAGGGTGTCCAAGTGCAGATAGAAATTCTGATGCAACCCTGAGGATATGAGCTGTCAATTGTCTGTCGAAGTCCCAACTGGGCAGCAATGCAACTCTCCCCTGGTCCCCTGGGCATAATCAAAGCTGAGAATCTGGGACCCCTCTCACTGGGCTCAGTTTGCACTGGGTAACTGTGCTTCAGTTCACCAGCTAAGTTAGAGCCGAGGGTTGACAAGCCCACCCACTGGACTCAGTCCACTCTGGCATCCATATCTCTGCTTGCTGGCTCAGTACGAGCCAGGGGACCATGCCCCCACCTGCCAGGCTTAGTCCACACCCTCAGGCAAACCTCTGCTCACTGGCTCAGTTGGAGCTGGGACCACACTCCCACCTGCCAGGCTTAGTCCACACCCTCAGGCAAGCCTCTGCTCACTGGCTCAGTTGGACCCAGGGACCACACCCCCACCCCCAGGCTCAGTCCACACGCAGCAAGCCTCTGCTCACTGGCTCAGTTGAGGCTGGGGACCCTTGCCACTGCCTGCAGGACTCAGTCCACACTGTTATCCATGTCTCTGCTTGCAAGCTCAGTTGGAACCAAGAATCCTCGCTCTTCCCACTGACCTCAGTTCACACTGGGCGACCACTTTCTTGTGGGCCCCATCAAAGCCAGGGGTTCTGCACCCCTTCCTGCCAAACATAGCCCAAACTGGGTGTTAACACCGCTACTGGCTAGGCAAAGTCTAACCAGGGGACTTCTCTTCCTCCTGCTGCATGTCCCTTTCTTCCCATGCCCTCTTTCTTCCCCACTAGTCACAGATTCTGTCCTGATTTTGGGCAGTCCACACTACACCCAGATCTCTCAGGAAAAGACTAAACATTTTGGGCTGTGCAGGGGGAAAAACTTCAGACCGCCATCAAGATGGGAAGGGTGGCCTCAGAGTTTGGAATTGTGGGGCAAATATTTGTTCCATTTTATCCCAGGCAGGGTGGTGTCCAGGTTCACAAGTGGGACCTCCCTGGAGAAGAAGACCTTGTGTTTAGGTGCTCTCTCCAGTGAGGTAAGATGAGAGGTCTTTTCTCCCCTGTTCACTTGCAGAGAGCTCACAGAGAGCCTCTCACTTGGGGGAGGGGTCTCCCACCCTCTAGATACTAGGCTTTGTACCTGTACTTTGCTTTCTTGAATGCTCTTTATGGAGTCATAGCTTGCCAAACTTCTTTCTTGGTTCAGCTCCCCACCTTTGGTTTCATAGAGTCCGATTCTGTCCACTTTTACTCCTTCTGGTCAGGAGCCTCTTCTGAGTGTTGCTACTAGTCATCTATTTTCCAGAATTCTACAGTAGGGTACTTTGACCCACACCTTAAAAACCCCCAACCCTTGTGGGTGCTGGGTTGGGTGGTTCCCTTGACATCTGCTGCTTTTTGTCAGCCTGAAGAGACATAGTATCCCCACCTCCAACAAATAGAGAAGAAAAACAAAAATACTGTAAATCAAACCAAAACAAACAAACAAAAAATCTTACAGGATAAAATCGGGGAAAAAAAAACAAATAACAGGGGCAGAAAAACTAGCAAAATTGAAGTTGTTATTATTAAAGATGGCAACAATGAAAAATTGTATTTATACCAGAAAAATGAAGAAAAAAAGAAAAAGAAAAATCTAGGGGGAAAAAAATGAAAACAAAAACAAAGCTACATATATCTTGCTGAATATTGCCGGGACAACAGGTGGTCTTCTGGGGTATGAGATACTAATCCCAGTGCTGATACAGCTGTATACATTGGAGACTGGAGGGCTCTGCTGACTTCTTTGCCCTCAAACACCACAGGGTTGAAAGTCTGAAACTCTTCTCAGCCCGATTAAAAAACATGCCTCCACCTTTCCAAACCATGACCCTTGGCTAAGCAGAGGCTTTCCCAGGAAAGCATATGTGGTTTGGATCTCTCCTGAAGTGGCTGCCTGCTTATCAGGCTCACCAAAAGTGGTCTCATTCTACACTCCCGAGGGCAAGGCTGAGCAGTGAAATCTCTGCTTTTCCCCAGTGTCTCAGTCCTGGTCTCTGGGCATGGTTCAAGGTCACTTGCTCACTTGCCCAAGGTCTTCCATTGTGACCATCACTCTGGGACCCTGAGGTCTGAGCCTGCAGGACAGCTCTCACACAATGGCCAGAGATGAACAATGAAAGCTCTGTTCTGGCCCAGCAGCTCATCTTGAACTCTGGGCACTGCTCAAAGTCATTTGCCCAATGTCTCCCAAGATAACTCAACATAGTTCCCAAGTTCAAAAAAATGAAACAACCCACAGGGAAGGCCATCTCTATCTTTAATCTTGCTGCTACTGTAGCTACAGCTGCTGCAGCTACCATAGCCTCAGAGTGAATGCAACCACTTGTCACTTCTCCACTGCATTCACACTCCTCCTGGGGTCAAGAAGTCTCCCACTACCTCCCTGCATTCCCAAAGGGCTGTTTCTGGGCAGAGCCCACAAGCCAGAGGTGTCTGGAGTCTTCTCTCCCCAATCTCACTGTGTCCAGTTGCAAAGAAGCTGTTACTCAGCCGCCCATAAAATGTCTAGATTTCAATAAAATATGAGACATACAAAGAAATAGGAAAGCATTAGAATGATGGTTTACCAAATAATATGAAAAGAGGGATGGAAATCGTTACATAACAAAAAATAGAAATTCTGGCATTCAAAACTAACATATACCATGAATATATTTACATGTACATATTTTTTGTTCTTAAGAATAAAAATAATAATAGTAATGAAAGTTATATATACATATATTTATACATGTATACAAATATATATAAAACTACCATATACCATGAATATATTTATATATGTACATATAAATATATGTTAGTTATATATAAATATATGTATATATAAGTTCCATTATTATTATTTTTAAAACAAAAGATGTATTTTCAACCTTTTAAGTAATTACATAAAATCTATATGGATTAAACACTCCAAACGAAAGGCATGAATTAGCAGAATGGTATAAAATCATGATCCAACTCTATGCTGTCTACAAAGGACATGGTAGATTAAAAGCCACAAATAGAGGAAAGTAAGAGGATGGAAAAAGATATGCTATGTAAACAGGAAAAAAAGAGACCATTATCAAACAAAGTAGACTTTAAGACAAAATTATACTAGAGACAAAGTAGGGTATATATATATTTGGAGCACTTTTGGCAGCCATTTGAATTACAGATTATTAAGGCTTAAAATTGCCTCAAACAGTGTTTGTATTGCCTACCTGATAGAACAAATGAAATATGGGACAAAATTCAACAAAGAGTTTGTCATTATTTCTGGAATTCATTGCAAGTGTAGGAAATTTTATAAACAAACTTATGTTTGCTTTAATGTTTATTGTTGACCCAAAATAAGTGTACATATTTATGTGGTACAAAGTGATATTTATGCGTGTGTATGCAGTGTATAATGATCATATTAGCATAACTAGCACATTCATCACCTCAAACACCAATTATTTCTTTGTATTACAAACATTTAAAGTTAACTTTTCTAGCTATTTGAAACTACATGATAAATTGTTAACTATAGTCACCTTATAGTAATACAGAACACTAGAATTTATTCCTCCAATCCAGTTATACTTTTGCATCTGTTAACCATCCTTGAGCTATCCTTTTCCCTTCCCTTCCCCACCTCAGGTAACCACAACTCTATTCTTTTCTTCTATGAGTTCAACTTTTTAGCTTCTATATATGAATGAGAACATGTGGTGTTTATCTTTCCATGCTTGACCCATCTCATTTAACATAACACCCTACAAGATTATCCATGTTGCCATGAATAATAGAATTTTGTTCTTTTTTGTGGGTAAATAGCATTCTACTATATATGTGTGTGTGTGTATATATATATATATATATATATATATATATATATATATATATCACATATTCTTCATTCACTTGTTGGACATTTAGGTTTATTCCATATCTTGGCTACTGTGAATAGTGCTACAATAAACATGGAAGTACAGATATTTTTCAACATAATGACTTCCTTTCCTTTGGATATATCTAGTAGTGGGATTATTGGATCACATGGTAGTTCTATTTTTTTTATATAAAATCCATACTGATTTTATATGGGTGTGATAATTTACATTCCCACCAACATTGTATAAGAGTTCCCTTTTCTCTGCATCCTAGTGAGAATCTGCTATTTTTTGTCTTTTTGATAATAGCCTTTTTAACTGAGAGATTATATCTCATCATTTTTATTTGCATTTTCCTGATGGTAGATGGTGTTGAGCATTTTTAGATTATACCTATTGGCCATTTATGTAAAGAAGGACACTTTATAAAGATAAAAGGATGAATAGACATAGTATCAGAAAAACATAACAATTATAACCACACATGAAATTAACAACAAAGTCAAAAATACATAAAGCAAGAACTAACAGAATTGAAGGGAAAAGTAGACAACTTTAAAGTAATAGCTGGCAACTCTCATATTACACTTTCAATAATGAATAGAACTAGACAAAAGATCAACAAGGAAATAGAAGACTTGAATGACACTATAAACCAACTATACCTAAGATACATTCATAGAATATCCTGACTGTCTTTTCCCATTCAGGCTACTATAAGGAAATAATTTAAAGTGGGTAATTCAGAAACAATAAGAATGCATTGCTCATAATTTTGGAGATTTGAAAGTCCAAGATCAAGGCACTGGCAGATTCAGTGTTGGATGAAGGCCTGTTACTAACAGAAAGTGCTGTCTGGCTAAATTCTCACAAGGTATAAGGAGCAAGCAGGCTCTTTCAAGCCTCTTTTATAAGGAGATTAATCCCATTCATGAGGGCTGTGCCAAATGGTAATCATCTCCCTAATTCCACAACTCTTAATACTGTCAGATAGGGCATTAAGTTCCAATGTATGGATTTGGGGGCCACAAAGCTTCACACCATAACATTCTTCCTCTGGCTCCCCCAAATTCATGTCTTTCTCACACTCAAAATACATTCATTCTGTCACGATAGCCCCAAAGTCTTAACTCCCTCCAAAATCAACTCAAAGTTTAAAGTCCAAAGTTCATCTAAATAATGTCTAAATCTGATATGGGTGAGACTCATGGTGTGCCTCATTATGAGGCATATTTTCCTTTAACTGTGAGTCTGTGAAATCAAACAAATTATTTTCTACCAAAATACAATGACAGCATAGGCATAGGATATACCTTATTCTAAAAGGGAGAAATAGGAAAGAAGAAAGGGGTTATTTATTTTAGGTAAGTCCAAAGGCCCCCCAAAGTCGAACCACATTAGATTATAAGACTTGAGAATAATATTCAACTCCATATCCTACCTTCCTGACAAACTGGGTGGGGGTATGGGGCTCCAAGTCTCCAGTTGACCCTTCCTCTATAGTTTTGCAGAGCATAGGCCTTGTAGACGCTCTTACAGACAAAATTTGAGTGCCTTTGGCTTTCCCAGACAGAACTTGCACACTGGCGACTCTACATTTCTGGAGTCTCAGGGGCAGGTCCTTCTCCATGGCTCTATTAAGCATTGCCATAGTGGGAGGCCGTCTGTAGTGGCCCCAACTCTATGGCAGTTCTCTCCATGAGTCAAGAGACTCTTTGGGGGCATCCTTCAAAATATAGACTAATGTTGCCATGCCTCCATAGCTCTTTCACCCTGTGCATTCATGTAGGTTGCACTGCATAGATGCTGCCATGATTTTCCACCTGTGCCTTCCTGAGAGGTAGCTTGAGCTTCATTTGCATCCAATTGAGCCACAGTTCAGGGGGCCAAGGAATTCTTCACCTGAATTGAGGAGCAGAGTCTTAAAATCATTCTGCCTCCCCAAGGCCCTAGCATTGTCAACCCATGATGAGTTGAGCAGGCATGAAGTTCTCTCAAATGCCTTTAGGGCCATTTTTTCATTATCTTGATGCATAGCATATGGATTCCTTCTATTCACATTGATCTTCCTATCAAATGATTGCTTGGCCACACTCCTGGTGTACTTTCCTAGACATACTTTTTTATTATTTCCAACATGGCCAGGATGATAATTTTCTAAATCTTTAAGTTCTGCTTTCCTTTAATTTGCTTCTTTCTTCTCACATTTTATTGTAAAGGGTCAAGAGAAACCATTCTTCAACCTCAACATTTTTCTCAGATACTTCTTTCACCAAATATCCTGTTTTACCACTTGGAAGTTCTGCCTTCCACAAAACATTAGGACATGGATACAATTTGGTTAAATTCTTTCCCACATTATAACAAGGTTTGCCTTTCCTCCAGTTTCAGTAAGATGTTCCTCATTGCCATCTAAGACTTCATCAGAATAGCCTTTACTGCTCATATTTCTAATAACATTCTTAGAACATTCACTACTTAGGTAATCTTGAAGAAGATTGAGGCTGTCCCTGTGACTTTCTTTTTCTGACCCCTCACCAAAATCACCCCTATGATTCATTCACAGGAATAGAAACTTGCCAGCATGTACCTCCAAACTGATTTAGTCTGTATCCTTTACCCAGTTCAAAAGCTACTTCCATATTTTTAAGTACTTGTTACAGTACCACTGTACCAAGTAGCTCTTGGTACCAATTTCTGTCTTAATCTGTTTAGGCTTCGATAACAAAATGGCTTAGATTGAATAACTTAGAAACAATAAGACTGTGTAGCTCACAGTTCTGCAGGCTGGGAAGTCCAAAACAGGGAGTTGGCTGATTTGGTGTCTGGCAAGGATGTGTTATTCATAGATAGTGCCTTTTAGCTGCATCCTCTCATGATGCAAAAACCAAGCAGGCTCTCTCAAGCCTCTTTTATCAGGGCACTAATCCCTTTCATAAGGTCTCTGCCATCATGACATAATCACTTCCCCAAATCTCAGCACCTTAATACGGTCACATTGGGTATTAAGTTTAAAAATAAAAGTTTTATGAAAATACAAATCTCCCCCCCCCCCCCATGGTATGGCTCCTCCAAAGAAGAATATTATACATTTTTTTAAATTGTAATATTCTCCAGGATAGATCATAGTCAGACCGTTAAACAAGGCTCAATAATTTTAGAAGGATTAAAATGATTCAGAAGTATACTCTGCAACTATAATGGAATGAAATTAAAAATGAATAACAGAGATATATTTGAGATTTTTTTTTTAATTTAGAAATTAAACAAAACACTCTTAAATAACCAACAGATCAGGAGAGGAGAGGATGGGTGGAGGGAGGGTAATCATTGGGAACACACCTACAGTGTGTCTTACAGGGGTACATGTGAAATTTACTAAATTTAGAATATAAATGTCTTAACAAAATAACTAAGAAAATGCCGCAAAGGCAATGTTAACCAGTTAGATGAAAATATTTCAAATTACATATAAAACGAACACATGGTATCCCATGATTGCATTAATGTACACAGCTATGATTTAATAAATAATAATAATAAAATAACCAACAAATCAAAGAAGAAAATAGAAAATACTTTGAAGTGAATTAAAAACAAAAATATAGCATACTAATAGTTTTGGTATGGTGCTAAAGCAGTGCTTAGAAAAAAAATGTATAGTTGTAAACAACTATATTTAAAAATAAGAAAGACTTCAAAACAGTAACCTAACCTTCCATTGTATTAAATTCGAAAGAGCTAACTAAACCCAAGGCAAGTTAAAAAAAGGAAATGATAAAGCAAAAATAAATGAAACAGAATAGAAAAACAGCAGAGAATAGAAACAAAGCAAAATTTTTGTCCTTTAAAAAGTCAACAAAATCGACAAATCTCTAGCTAGAATGATGAAGAAAAAAGTAGAAAGGTCAAATTACTAAAATCATGAATATTATACCAATCTTATATAAATAAAAAATAATTAAAAGTGAGTATTATAAACAATTGTATGTAAGCAAATTTGACAGCATAAATAAAATGGACAAATTCCTAAGAAGACATAAACCACTGATGTTGACTTAGGAAGAAATGTAAAATATCTTAATATACCTATTAAAAGGAAAAATATTGCATTGATAATTTAAAAACTTCTTACACAAGTTGACTCCAAGAGACCAGACTAGAGACATCTCCTTGATAGCCAGTCTCAGAAAGTTTGGGTTATGGGGACTCCAGCTACTCCTTACTGGACAATCTGGCCAAGAATCACTATTAGGGCACAATGAAACAGTGAGGGACTGCAGGAGCCTAGGAGGTTTTTATATTTGTTACTGTTTTTCTGACTTATTTTTTTTTCCTATTTTCTCTCCTCTTTTCTTTGTTTTTGTGATTTTTTTCCCTACTTTACTCTTCTTTCCCTCATAAACTGCCCAAATGACAACTAAGATATCCCTTCCTTTAAATTTTTTTCCTCTGTTTTGTTCTATTCTAGTCTGTCTTTCTTTCTTTTTTTATTGCTAAGACAGAGCCTTGCTCTGAGGTCAGAGCTGAGGTACCATGGCATTGGCCTGTTTCATGGATGCTTCAAACCCCTAGGCTAGGGTCTTCCTCTAGCTTTGGCCTTCTGAGGGACTACATTGGCAGGTCTGCCATGATACACTGTTGATTTTCCTCTATATGTGACAAAGGCAAGTTCTTGCTTTTCTTCTGGCTGGTGAGGAGCTCTTGACCTCAGGGGACTATTCAGTCCCAGTCCCCCAGGATCCTGAGGATTGCATGCATGGATAACCATGCATTGCCCAGCATCACTGTTATTTCTATTTTCTCTTTTCATCTTTCTTCTCTCTTTAAAAAAAAAATCATTTTTTTCTCTTTTATCTTCTTTCTTTTCTGCCTTGTCACTCTTCTCTCCTCTCCCTTTTGTCCCTAAACTAAAAGACCACTCCAACTCCCAAGCACAGAGACAAGAAAAATTAAGGAGAAGGTGGAACAGAAAGGAAAATGAAGGGGAAGGAAGTTAACAAGAAAAAAACACACATGAGGAGGAGCCAACAAAAAATTCTGGCAACATGAAAAATCAGAACCAATCAACCAAACCCCCAAGGGATCACAAGACAGCTACCACAAAGAACACACCTATATAGACATTATGGAAATGATAGAAAGGGAATTTAGAATATGGATGGCAAAAACAATGAAGGGAATTGAAAGAAAAGTGGATAACAACCAAAAGGAAATCCAAAAATTGACCAAAGAAATGAATGAAAAACATGATTAAACTAGAAAGGATATATCGGAGCTTAAGGAATTGGAGGAGTCATTCAGAGAACTTATAAATTGAGTAGATGGTGTCAAGAACAGATTAAACCATGGATAAGAAAGAATATCAGAGCTAGAGGATAAGGGTCTTTAGCTAACTCAGGCATTTAAAGAGGCAGAAGAGAGTAAAAGCAGAACAATCATTTTGGGATTTAAAGGACTGCACAAAATATACAAATATATGAATTATAGGTATCCCTGAAGGAGAAGAAGCAAGATTGAAAGGCATGGAAATCATTCTGGAGGATATCATAACTGAAAATTTCCCAAGCATTACCAAAGGTCCTGACATACTCCTTTTACATGGATATTGAACCCTGGTTTATCTCAGTACAAACAGAGCATCTCCTAGGCACATTGTAATGAATCTGGCCATGACCAAAATGAAAGAAAAATTCTGCAGGTAGCCAAGAACAAGCACTAATAGACCTACAGGGGAAGTTCCATCACAGTAACAGTGTATTTTTCAGCTGAAAGTTTAGAAGGCAGAAGAGATAGGGCTATAACTTTCAACTTACTTAAAACAACTTCCAGCAAAGGATCCTGTACCCCGCCAAACTAAGTTTCATATTTCATAGAGAATTCAAATCTTTTAGTGACAAACAATTATTGAGGAAATTTGGCAATACAAGACCAGCCCTGCAGGAAGTAGTCACACCCATACCATCCACAGATCATCACAACAGATCACCAGCAAAGTGAAGTCACCCAGAAACAAAAGGTGAATGCCTAGCTTCCACAATGGCCCAAGTGATAAAATTAGGCATCAGACCTCCACAAAACAAGATAAACAGACCTCGACCAAATTTATCAATTCTCTCAATAAATATAAATGGATTAAATTTACTACTGAAGAGGCATAGGCTAGCTGATTGGATAAAAATGCAAAAGCCAACTATATCATGTATTCAAGAAACATAACTAACCACTAAGGACAAAACAAGATGCAGGGTGAATGGTTAGAAAACAATATTTTAGGCAAATGGAAATCAGAAAAAAAGAAATGATTGCAATTTTATTTTCAGATATAAGTGCATTTAAAGTAAAAAAGTAAAGAAAGACAAAAATGGTCACTATATACTGGTCAAAGAAACAATACAACAAGAGGACATTTCAATTGTAAATATATATGCATCCAACTTATATATGCTCCCAGATTTATGAAACAAACTTTAACTGGTCTGAAAAAATCCTACATATTAGATAGGGACTTTAACAACCCTCTGATAGAACTGGAAAGAAACTCTAAACAGAAACTGAACAAAGAAACCAGTGACTTAAATAAAACCCCAGAACAATATGGGTTAGTAGATATATACAGAACATACCTTTTCAAAGCTAATGAGAATATGTTCTTCTCGACAGCTGAAGGATCATACTCCCAAATTTATTATATCCTAGGACACAAATCAAACCTCCACTAAATTAAAGGAATTGAAATTATACCTTGTATCTTTTCTTACCACAAGAGAATAAAGGTAGACCTCAACACCAACAAAAACCTTTATTGGCACACAAAGTCATGGAAATTAAACAACCTTATGCAGAATGACAGTTGGGTCAAGGAGGGGATAAAGAAAGAAATTATTAGATTTCTCAAACATAATGACAATGAAGAAAAATGGTAAAAAAAAAAAAAAAAAAAAAAACCACCAACCAAACAAACAAAAAACCTGTGGCAGTCCTAAGAGAGAAATATGCCACATTAGAAGCCCAGCCCCCAAAACAAAAAGAGTGCACATCAACAACCTAATGAATCATCTCAAGGAAATGGGAAAGGAAGAGCAATCCAACCCCAAACCTATAGGAAGAAAAGAAATAGGCCAAATTAAACCAGAAGTAAATGAAATCAAAAACAATACAATCATTCAGAACATTAATGAAACAAAGAGTTGGTTCTTTGAAGAAATAAGAAAAATCGAAAATGTTTTGGCCATGTTAACAGAAACAGAAAAGTAAGATCTCTAATAACATCAATCAGAAACAGAAAAGGGGGGAATAACAACAGATACCACAGAGATACAAGCAGGCAAGAGAAGGATGTTAAGGGCATCCAAATGGGGAGAGAGGAGGTCAAACTTTTGCTCTTTGCCAATAATATGATCTTATAATTAGAAAATCCCAGAGACACATCTACAAGACTCCTGGAAGTGATCAAGAAATACAGTAATGTCACAGGGTATAAAATCAATGTCCACAAATCAGTAACCTTTGTATACTCCTATAACAGTCAAGCTGAGAAGCAAATCAAGGACATAATTCCTTTTACAGTAGCTTCAAAGAAAATGAAATACCTGGAAATATATTTAACAAAGAAGGGGAAGTATTTTTACAGAGAGAATTATGAAACCTTTAGAAACTAAATAATGGAAGACACTAACAAATGGAAGAATATACCATGCTCTTGGCTGGGACGAATCAACATTGTTAAAATGTCTATACTACTCAAGTCAATCATAGATTTAATGCAATCCCCATTAAATACCAGTATCATTCCTTGAAGAACTGGGGAAAAAAAATAGTCCTTTGTTTTATATGGCATCAGAAAACAGTCCAAATAGCCAAGGCAATTCTTACAAATAAAAACAAAGCCAGAAGCATAACTCTATCAGACCTTAGGTTTAATTTCAAGTCCACAGCAACCAAAATAGCAAATTATTGGCACAAAAATAGAGACATAGACATATGGAACAGAATATAAAACCTGGAGATAAAACCAGCCTCTTATTTCCATCTGATATTTAGTAAACAAAACAAAAACATAAACTGAGAGAAAGAATCCTTATTCAATAAATGGTGCTGGAAGATCTATATAGCTACATGTAAAAGACTGAAAGTGGTCTTGCACCTTTCACCACTTATAAAAATTGACTCACAATGGATAAAAGATTTAAATATTACTCAAGAAATAATAAAAATTCTAGAAAAGAGTGTGGGAAAATCTCTTGATGATACCAGCCTGGGAAAGATTTTTATGTAGAACACTCTATTGGCAATTAAAGCAACACCAAAAATAAATAAATCTGACTTAATTAATCTAAAAATCTTCTGCACAGCTAAGGACACATCAAATGAAAATAAATAGACAACTTTCAGAATGAGGAAAGATATCTGCATGTTACAAATCTGACAAAGGGTTGTTAACTAAAATCTACAAAGAACTCAGTCAACTAAAAAGAGCAAATAATCCCATCTATCACCAAGCAAGATACATGAACATAATCTCCTCTGACGAAGACAGAAAAATAAAGTCTGGAAAACCCCCAAAGAACTCAAGGTAGACCTCCTATTTGATCTTGCAATCCCATTGCTGGGCATCTATCCAGAAGAAAAAAAAATCTTTTACCACAGGGACACTTGCCCTAGACTGTTTATAGCAGCTCAATTTACAATTGCCAAAATGTGGAAACAGCCTAAATGTCCACCAACCCAGGAATGGATTAACAATCTGTGGTATATGTTTACCATGGAATACTATTCAACCACTAAAAAATAAGGAGACTTTACATCTTTTGTATTAACCTGGATGGATGTGGAACACATTAATCTTAGTAAATCATAACAAGAATGGAGAAACAAGAATGCTATGTACTAGATTCTGATATGAAGACAATTGATGTCCTAGTAGTGGTGGGGAGTGGGGGATGGGGAGACCTGAGAATGGGAAGGAGGGAGGGGATGAGGGGACAAGTGGTGTGGTACACTTTGGGGGGGCAGGACAAAATTATAAGAGGGTCCTTGTCTAACAAAAGCAATCAATGTAACCTGGTTCTGTGTACCCTCAATGAATCCCCAACAATAAAAAAAGAAGACAGACAAATGGACAAAAAACACATGAAATAATGCTCATTATCCCTAATCCTCAGATAAATTCAAATGAAAACCACTTTGAGATATTACCTAACCTCAGTAAGAATAGCCTGCATCACAAATTTCCAAAGTTGCAGTGCTGGCGTGAATGTGGAAACAAGGGAACACTTTTACAGTCTCTTTGTAAAGAACTAAAAGTAGACCTTCTATTTGATCCCATAATCTCATTACTAGGTATCTACTCAAAGAAAAAGTTCATTTTATAATAAGGACATTTGCACTAGATCAGTGGTTCTCAATCTTCCTAATGCTGTGGCCCTTCAACACAGTTCCTGTGGGTTGCGATCCACAGGTTGAGAACCGCTGCACTAGATTGTTTATTGCAGCTCAAATTACAATGGCCAAGATGTGGAATCAACTCGAGTGCCCATCAACCTATGAATAGTTTAATAAACTGTGGTATTTGTATACCATGGAATACTATTCCAACATAAAAAGATGGAGACTTTACATCTTTTGTATTAGTCTGGATAGAGTTGGAAAATATTCTCTGTTTAGTAAAGTATCACAAGAATGGAAAAGCAAGTATCCAATATATTAAATCCTAATATGAAGCTAATAGATGAACTAATACATGCTCACGTGAAAGAAAAACTCAACTTAATTTAAGTTGGAGTGAGAGGGGAGGAGACTGTGGAGAGGAGAAGAGTGAGGGGAAGTGGAATGCTCTCACCTAACAGGGACAACATGAGGGACAGCGTATGGCATACCTCCCGGGTGAATAGCATAACTACAAGAGGAACCTTATCTTATAAACACAAACATTGTAACCTAATAAGTTGTACCTTTATACAAATGAAAAATTAAAATCTTTAGAACAAAGGAGGCGGAGCATGATGGTGGATGGGAGAGATGTTTAGCCCATCCTTCATCATCAGAACAAGGGGTATCGGGGGATGACGGCTGACTGGAGCCAGCTTTCAACAGAAGCTCCAGTCCAGAGGGAGAGATAATAGCCAGAAAGAACCCAACAAAGCTGAAGGAGAGGAGCCAAGCTGGGAGAAGAGATAGATAATTGCATGTCTTCCCTGCAAAAGCAAGCTTTGACTCCAAGGAACCAAATTTCAGGTACAGATCTCATCCCAAAGAGGATGTGTGTCCATCCCCTCCTCTAACAGAGTTGCTTGCTTGCTGTGGGATCTCTACTAGTGAGCGATGAACTGAGGTTTTCCTCCTTCACCCCACCAGAGAGAATTACTGGAAGCTCGGACTCCTTCTCCAGAGAGCCCCTGCTGTTAGCCCAGGAATTCCCTTGTCTGGCAGGAAGTTTGAACAAATATTTTCCTTGCCACCTTGAACTTCCCGTCTACCCTTTCCCCCTGGCCTGGCAGTCTAGAAGTCCAACCCCTGCAGAGACCAGAATGTCTGCACTTCTTGGCTAGGACTGGGCATTGCATAGATGGAGGCAGTGCAGGTGTGCTGTATCTGTGAATCCAGTAACAGTAAGGAAAGATATAGATGGAAAGGTGACTGACCTGGCCCAGAAAAAGTGTATCTCATCAGTGGGTGGAGGCTTGAGTTTCTGCACTATGGGTGGAAACTCGGGAACTGCTGAGGTGCATGAACCCAAGTGGAGACACCTCCCACCCAATATCAGCATTAATAGAGTGATCCTCCTGGGCTCTAATTTTGGAGACTCATCCCCAAAACTCTATGATTTGCAAGAGGGAACCAGACCTCACACTACAGGGATGCCAGAGCTGCAGAACAGTAGCAACAAAGGTACAGTGGGTGAAGGAGAAATTCTTTTGGTGTCTGTATATCCTCAGGTTTAGACTTAGCTCAGGTGGAACTTTCTCCAGCTGCCATTGTGTGTCTGAGGCAGGCAGGTTTCAGCTTCCCCAGGTGGATGGTGGCAGAGGATGGTAAACATGAGGAGGAGGCAGTGACCTTACTTTGACTTTAGCAGGCACATAGCCCTGGCACATTTCCTTATTGGGCAGAAGTGGGCCACAGAGGTTGGGTTAACAGAGACAGCTAGTGGGGCTACCAGAGACTGAAATTACTAGAGTCCGGAGGTGAAGGGTGAGCAATGTGGGGGAAAAGGCATCAACCCCCTTGCTCCAAACCTTCTACTGGACAGGCCTTTCTAAATCCTTGGAGCACCACAGGTGCTCAAGCCACACATGAGCTACCAGTAGACTCCTAATATCTAGTTGCTGGAGACATTTTGAACTCTCCAGCTAGATAGTGGATGCTGTTTGGGACAATTGGTTTGGAACTCTTGAACTACGCAAATCACCCGAGGCCCCTCTAAGGTGGTACCCTGGTTTTGTTGTAGTGGGAAAATTTTATTTTCCTCTTCCAGGTATTACTTGTGGGGGACGGGAATACCAGTTGCTTGTATTTCTCCAAAGCTGAGAGTGCAATTCAGTCACTGATTCACTAGGATTGGACAGAGATCAGCTGAATACAAGACAGAGTCACCTATCCC
Organism: Loris lydekkerianus; assembly: GCA_963574355.1. Lineage (NCBI taxonomy): Eukaryota > Metazoa > Chordata > Mammalia > Primates > Lorisidae > Loris > Loris lydekkerianus. Next base: position 31,976 of record CAUYPK010068919.1, read on the forward strand.
CACTACACCAAGCAGCCCTCTAGAGTTGTAGACTGTAGTACTGTACAGGTCTTTTGCAAAATTGTAGAGAAAAAGCTGGAATCACCAGTCCCAATTCTTTAGTGAAGGGCTGGTCAACCACAACCCCAGAAGTCTCCAATCCAATTTCACCTTACCTGCTCATCTAGCTAAACACTAAAAAACAATTATGGGTTAGAATCAGTGGAAAAACTCTGGCAACATGAATAATCAGAACAGTTTGAATCCTCAGAGGAATGACAAACCAGCCAAACCAGAGGATCCCATCCACAAACAGATGGCTGAGATGTCCAAAATCGAATTTAGAATGTGGATTCCAAATAAGATCAACAGAATGGAAGTAACATGGAGTTAGAAATTGTAGGATTGATTCAGAAGACTCTCAAGAATTCAATGAAATCAAAGACAAAATCACCAAAAATTTAGACACATTGAGAAAAGAAGTTGCAGCCTTACATATGAGAAATACAGTAAAATCCATCAGTAGCAGAATGGAACAGGCAGAAGAAAGAATTTCAGACATTGAAGACAAAGCTTTTGAACGACCCCACACACTAAAAGACAAAGAGAAGTGGAGAGCAAAAATGGATCATTCTCTCAGAGAGCTCTGAAATAATTCAAAGAAAACCAATATTTGTCTTATAGAGATCCCTGAAGGCAACGAAGTAGCTTCTCAAGGCACAGAGGCACTTCTTCATGAGATTATGAAAGAGAACTTTCCAGACATGCCAATAGATTCTGAAATTCAGATAGCAGACAGCTTCAGAACTCCACCATGACTCAACCCAAATAAGACATCCCCTAGGCACATCATAATTAACTTCACTAAGGGCAATAATAAGGAAATTCTGAAAGCAGTGAGACGTGAAAAAAAATAAATAACCTACAAGAGGAAGAATGTAAGAATGACTGCAGATCTCTCTGCTGAAACCTTTCAAACTAGAAGAGGGTGGTCATTGACTTTTGATCTCCTAAAACAAAATAACTTTCAACCCAGGATCCTGTATCCAGCTAAACCGAGTTTCATTTATGATGGAGAAACCAAATACTTTAATGACATTCACATGTTGAAGAAATTTGCCATAACTAAACCAACTCTCAGGACATCCTCAGACCTATCCTCCATAATGACCAGCGCAATCCTCCACCACAAAATTAAACTCACTCTGAAACTTTTAATCAAATTTCAACTTCCACAGTGGTGAAAGGATTAAAAATGTCCACTGGTATTTTGAAAAACTCGATACCCAAAATTCTACCAGGTCTATCAATATTCTCAATTAATGTGAATAACTTATATTGTCCTCTAAAGAGGCACAGGCTGGCTGACTGGATACAAAAACTCAGGCCAGATACCTGCTGAATACAAGAATCTCATCTTACCTTAAAAGATAAATATAGACTCAAGGTTAAGGGATGGTCATCTATATTCCAGGCAAATGGAAAGCAGAAAAAAAGCAGCTGTTGTAATTTTATTTGCACTTACAATAGGCTTTAAACCAACAAACGTAAGGAAGAATAAGGATGGTAACTTTATATTTGTTAAGGGCAATACCCAATATGATGAGATTTCAATTATCAATATTGATGTACCCAGCCAGAATGTGCCTCAATTTATAAGAGACACTCTAACAGACATGAGCAACTTGATTTCCTCCAGCTCAATAGTAGTCAGAGATTTTAACACCCACTTAGTGGTGTTGGATAGATCCTCCAATAAGAAGCTAAGCAAAGACATTTTAGATTTAAAGTTAACCATCCAACAATTAGATTTAACAGACATTTCCAGAACATTTCATCCTAACAAAACTGAATACACATTCTTCTCATCAGCCTATTGAACATACTCCAAAATTGACCACATCTTAGGTCACAAATCTGACCTCAACAAATTTAAAAGAATATAAATTATTCCTTGCATCTTCTTGGACCATGATGGAATAAAAGTGGGACTCAGTAAGAACAGGAATCTGAATCCTCAAACAAAAACATGGAAGCTAAATAACCTTATGATGAAAGATAGCTGGGTCATAGACAAAATAAAAAAGGAAATTACCAAATGTTGGAACAGAATGATAATGAAGACACGAGTTATCAGAAACTCTGGGATACTGCAAAGGCAGTCCTAAAGGGAAATGTATAACACTGCAAGCCTTCCTCAAGAGAACAGAAAGAGAGGAAGTTAACACATAATGGGACATCTCAAGCAACTGGAAAGGGAAGAACATTCCAATCCCAAACCTAGCAAAAGAAAATAAATAAGCAAAATTAGAGCAGAATTAAATGAAATTGAAAACAAAAGACTTATACAACAGATCAATCAAAAAATTGTTTTTTTAAAAAGGTCAATAAAATAGGTAAGCCTATAGATAACCTAACAAGAAAAAAAGAGTAAAATCTCTAATTTCGTCAATTAGAAATGGTAAAGAGGAAATAACAATAGACTCCTCAGAAATGCAAAACATTCTTAATGAATATTACAAGTAATTTATTCTCAGAAATATGATAATATGAAGGAAAGT